>CM047431.1:2498507-2767617 GCA_026168455.1 Theocolax elegans
GAGTGAATTAACATACATTTTTACATGTATATACACACAATAACCGGCTAAGAAGTCCAAATTTTCAATTTTTTTGATTTCGTTCCATAGCCCGGTGCAATGAATAAACACACATTTTTACACGTATGTCACACATAACCAGCTAAGAAGTCCAAATTTTAATATTTTCAGATTTCGTGCAATGCCGGGTGGATTGAATTCAAATGCTTTTTTTCTCTTATAAACACATATAAACGGGCTCAGAAGTCCAAATTTTTAAAATTTTTAGATTTCGTTCCATAGCCGCGTGCATTGAATTAACATACATTTTTACATGTATATACACACAAATACCGGCTAAGGAGTCCAATTTTTCAAATTTTTAGATTTCGTTCCATAGCCGGGTGGATTGCAATAACATGTAATATTACACGTATATACACGCATAAACCGGCTAAGGAGTCCAAATTTTCCAATTTTTAGATTTCGTTCCATAGCCGCGTGCTTTGAATTCAAATGTTTTTTTTCACGTATCAACATATAAACAGGCTAAGAAGTCAAAATTTTCTTTTAGTTTCGCCATAGCCGGGTGCATTGAAAACATACATTTTAACATGTATATACACACAAAAACCGGCTAAGGAGTCCAAATTTTCAAATTTTTAGATTTCGTTCCATAGCCGGGTGGATTGCATAACATGTCAACACGTATATACACGCATAAACCCAACCTATGGTCAAACTCTGGTCTAATCTTCTGACCACCCTGGAATGGTCAATAGATGACGAGCTGACCATAACTGATGCTTTATTTTCTACCAGGGAAGCTTACCTTATTATTTTAAGCCACTTTAAAAACGCCTTTATGTTCAAACTACAGACCCATATTAAATTATGATATATAAGTATATTAATATTTCAAAAATACTGAATAATAATGATGTGACGTTTAAAGATTAAATTATAAAAATCAATATGTACATATATTATCCAGGAAACACATTTCACAGTGAAACTGAGTATTTCAATTTTCAAAATTAACTAAAATTTCTGAGCATGCATTATTTTTTATAAATTATTATATAAAATAATTATATTACCAGATTATACATAACAATAAATAATATTTATTTTATGAGCGTACAAAAGAAATTAAAATCTTGTTCCTTATATACGCACTCATTTTACTCTACTCTCACTGGCGGTTCATATAATTATTACCTCAAAAAATTACATATGTTTTTAATACATAATTCTATTTCTCTTATAATAAGAATATTTATTAGTTATTAATTTTAGATTTAATGTTGTTAATTTTTACATTTTTAGATTCAGAAATATTACTCATAAAATTGTGTCAATTATCATATTTTAAAATAGTAAAAATTTATACTGTCATATTTTTCTCTGTGTATTATGCATATACATGATAGAATCAGATTAATAGGTTTATTTATTATTGGGTGATAATCGTTAACGATACTTATATTTGTGATATGCATCTTCTTTCTTATGTGTTTGTTATTTATATTATATTATTGTAACGATTAATTTACACTGTAGACGACAATAATTACAATTAGAATTTTAATAAAAAAAAACAATACTTACACAATATAAAACACAAACGGAGCCTAAGAAATTCCTCTTTTAGATATAATATATGTAAATATGAAACGGCAGTGGCAAAATATTCATGTATATGTAGAACCTGTAAAAAAGAATGAAATATAAACTATTAAACACTATTAAAAAATGAATTAGTGAATAAATCAGATAAGTAGCAGCATTTATTATTGACATTAAATTATGATATGTATATATGTGGGGGTCCAAGGCGACCCACCGCGCCGTCCAAGGAAGCAGCAGCTGATGCCGCGACAGGATTGGTCGTAGCTCAAGTCTTAGCCGCGAGCTTGCGATAGCGCTCGTCGCGGTCGCCATCTTAGGTGGGGAGAAGAAGCGCGGCAGCTGCTGTGTCGAGCAGTTCCGGCTTGCCGGTGAGAGAAGAGTGACGCGACCTGCGGAGTGTGTAACCAGGCACCCCGCCGCACCTCATGTACTATTGTGTTAATAAAGTTATCTTCTATTCTATTCATCAAGAAATAAAGGAGTTTGCTTTGGACCCTCACCCCTCCTTAGCCGCTCCGGGAATTAGAAGGGTTATCAGACCCAGGCGTTTATAGTCCTTTTATTAATTCCAAAGTGGTGACCCCGAGTTCGAGCTTCAGTCAACGCCTCTTCGCTCACTCTCTCTCTCCCACCGATCAACCGGCAGCTTGTGTTGGACGACAGGCCCCTTTACAGCCTCATCTCCATCACCGCCTACCCAACTCCTTACCTAAAAGGAGGGATAGGAGCATATTTCATCCTGATCATCAAGGACCGTCGGCAAGTACAGCCTTGGCGCTTGCCAGGTACGTCGGAAAAGAAAAAATCCGAAATTACCGAGCTGCCGCTCGCGGGCATCGGTCAAGCCGGCCGCGCCTACATCGCGCGCGATCGTGATTCCGTCACCTGGAGAAGGCGCGGACGCTATCCACCGCCGCCGCCATCTTGAAAAGGCGGGAAAATTCTCCCGCGCTCAAGACCGTCACGGGCTATAGTTTAAGTGCGCGCTAGACTTAATTAACAATTTGGATAGCAATAAACTAAGAAACGCAAGTGTGCGTGCTCGCATGTGCCGCGCTTCGAACCTCGCTTATCGCCTTCTCAGTGAGTGAGACTCGCGAGTAGCTTTTTCGCGATTTCCCGCGCAGTGCCGCGCCAGCCATTGCGCTCGCCAGTGTGTTCGCGCGCAAATTAGCATGTCGCTGCTACACAGCCCTTGGCGAGCTGACTCCGAACCACCGCCAGCAGATTTGCTAGGGGAAGAGGCCAGCATCCGACCACTCACTCTCTCAACGCAGCACGTCGAGGATCCCGGCACAACTCGCCCCCGGCAGGGCGATGACCTACCATTCACACCGGTCGAGGCTGCCTCCCGGTGCACGCTCCCCTCGTACTGGAGCTTCAACCCTCTACTGTGGTTCGCCCAGGCAGAAGCCACCTTCGGCTCCAGCAAAATTACGGGCGATACGAGTCGGTACAACCTGGTCGTATCGAGCCTCCCACCTGAAGTCGCGCAGGAAGTCTCCGACATCATTCTGTCGTCGCCTGCCATAGGCCGATATCAAGCACTCAAGGCTGCAGTGCTACAGCGATTATCTGTTTCAGCCGACCATCAGCTTCACCAGCTCCTGAACGAGGTACAGCTGGGCGATCAAACACCTTCGCAGCTCCTGAGGAAGATGAGGAGGCTGGCGAGCAACGCCATCTCCGACGAGGCCCTCAAGGTCAAGTGGCTCGATCTACTTCCGCCTTACGCTGGTCGAATGTGCCGAGTCTTGACTGCCACTCGATGAGCTGGCCAGGCTGGCAGACCAGCTGATGGCCCCCGAAGCCACGACGCCACTCGTTCAAGCCGTTCACCGACGTTCGACTCCGTCACCGGTCTCGTCCAGCGGATGCTCAACAGGCTCCGTCTCTCCAACACCACCATCGGATATTACCGCTCTGCATTTAAGCATCGCTCAACTGGTCGCCATCGCGCAGCAGCAGACGGCTATGCTACAAACGATTGCGGCCACTCTTGCCGCCTCTAATCACCAACAGCAACAGCGTAGCCGATCTCGCAGCCGTTCAACTGCCAGGAACAACTCCTCGCGACGCATCCAGTCTCCAGCACAGCCCAGCGATGTCAACAACGCTTCCTGGTGCTGGTACCACCGGCGCTTCGCCAACGAGGCAACGCAGTGCAAGCCTCCCTGCTCCTTCCCAGCCCAGGGAAACTAGCTGCGCCACCGCCGCCGCAGACGCAGACGGTGGAAGGATCCAGAGAACATCGTCTGCACATCACCGACCGCACGTCTAAATTAAAATTTTTAATCGACACAGGCTCGGCCGTTTCCTTGCTGCCCAAGTCCTATTTTAGAGGCCAGCTTCCTCGTGGGTCACTGACGCTGAACGCAGCCAACGCCTCTGCCATTGCCACCTACGGGTCGCACGCCATGAGTCTGGATCTTCGTCTACGGCGAGCGCTCTCCTGGCGATTCATCATCGCGGACGTATGTAATCCCATCATCGGAGCAGATTTCCTGGCCCACTTCGGCCTGGCCGTGGACTTGCAGAACAAGCGGCTCAGCGACGCTGAGAGGTCAACGTACGCCACAGGCGCACTTCTGCCCGCGAGCGCTCATTCAGTCTCCATCGTCATTTCCAACGAGGTTGCCGAGGGCCCGCTCGCAGACCTGCTGCGCGAATACCAGGACTTGCTCACGCCCGGCAGCACCACCATCTCGCTGCCAGACCTGGACTCGCAGCACCACATAGTAACCATCGGACCTCCAGCTTCAGCTCGTCCTCGGAGGCTTCATGGCGATCGCCTCGTGGCTGCCCGCACTGAGTTCCGCGCCCTCTCGGCGCTCGGCATCGTACGATCCTCGGACAGCCACTGGTCCAGCCCCTTGCGCCTGGTGCTCAAGCCGGACGGAAGTTACCGTATCACCGGAGACTATCGCCAGCTCAACTCCAGGACCATCCCGGACCGCTATTCGCTGCCGATTGTGGAGGACATTCTCCTCGAGCTCCAAGGCGACACCTTCGCTGTCATCGACATGCGGAAAGCCTTCTACCAGCTCCCGATCGCACCTGAGGACATCTGTAAAACGGCCATCACCACGCCCTTCGGCCTTTTCGAATTTACCCGTTCGTCTTTAGGTCTCCGCAATGCCGCTCAATCTCTTCAACGCGCCATGGATCACCTGCTGCGAGACCTACCCTTCGCTCGGGCATACCTGGACGACATCATCGTGGCCTCACACGGGCAGGACCAACACCGTGAACACCTGAGGAGGCTCTTCGACACCCTCCGAGCCGCTAGTGTCAGAATCAATCCGGACAAATGCTCGCTGGGTAAGGCAGAGGTCCAGTACCTGGGACACCACGTCTCAGCAGACGGCGTTCGACCCCCAGCGCATCGTATTGACGCCATAGCCGCATTTCCGCAGCCGTCCAACTCCACTCAGCTGCGCAGGTACTTGGGCCTCCTGAATTACTACCGGAGATGTATCCGCGGTGCAGCGCAGCTCCTCGCCCCTCTCAATGAGATGTTGAAGCACCAGCCACAGAAAAAAAAGGCCTTCGACCTGATATGGACGAAAGAAGCCCTCGAAGCCTTCGCGAAGAGCAAGCAAGCTCTCGCCGACGCCGCCACGACCACCTTCCTTCGTGCAGACGCGCCTGTGCGCCTTCTCACAGACGCCTCAGACCGGGCCATCGGCGCTGTCTTGGAGCAGCGGGACCAGGACGGTGGATGGCGTCCTCTGGGATTCTTCTCTCGAAAGCTGTCTGACACAGAGAAACGCTACAGCACGTATGATCGTGAGCTCCTCGCCGCCTTCGCCACTACTAAACACTTCCGCGGCATCCTGGAGGGCAGACCGTTCGAATTGCTATCGGACCACAAACCTCTCACCTTCGCTGCACGGCAGCCCCCAGACAAGGCCTCACCTCGACAAGCCAGGCAGCTCGACTTTATTCTCCAGTTCCAGGTCTCGCTGCGCTATGCGAAAGGAGTAGACAACGTCGCCGCTGACACCCTGCCTCGGGTCGAGGCAGTCGAGATGCCGGCGCAATTGGATTTGGAGACGCTGGCCCATCATCAGGCGGACGATCAGGACTTGCCGCACCTCCTACGTGCCACCAATACCATCCTGCAGCCGCTCGACTTCGACGGAACCACGCTGCACTGCTCGGTAGACAACAACTTAGTCCGGCCCTACGTTCCTCGTACGCTGCGGAAGCAAGTCTTCGAGTCATTGCATGGTCTCTCTCACCCCAGCGTTCGAGCCTCGGCCAAGCTGGTCGCGGGCAAATTCTTCTGGCCCAGCATGAGGAAGGATATCACCCGCTGGGCCCGCGCCTGCATCCCGTGCCAGCGCTCCAAAGTACACAGGCACAACCGTGCTATCCTAGGCGAATTCACCGCGCCCGACGCTCGTTTTGATCATCTCCATCTCGATCTGATCAAGCTGCCGCTGCAAGATGGGAAGCAGTATTGCTTAACCATCGTCGATCGTTTCTCGAGATGGCCAGAAGCCATCCCCATCCCGGACCAGCAAGCGGAAACGGTTGCGCGTGAGTTCCTGAACCGGTGGGTCTGCATCTTCGGCACGCCTCTCACTATCACCACTGACCAAGGCCCGCAATTCGAGGCGAAGCTCTTTAGGGCTCTAGCTTCTCTCATTGGTGCAAATCGCACGCGGACCGCGCCTTACTACCCTCAGGCCAACGGCATGGTTGAGCGCCTCCATCGTACGCTCCAGGCCGCGCTGATGTGCTGCGCCCCGACTCCGTGGCCGCAGGCGTTACCAGCGGTAATGCTGGGCCTCCGTACGGCATTCAAGGAGGATTTACAGGCTTCTCCGGCCGAGATGCTCTTCGGCACCACGCTCAGGGTTTCCGGGGACTTCTTCGTGTCCAGCAGCCATCCCGACGCCAACGCGGCCTCCTTCGTCTCCGAACTCCGCGAGCTGATGAAACGCCTACGCGCCGTACCGGGGTCCAGACATGCGCCGCAAGTCAGACTCTTCTTCCACGCTCCACTCCGCACTTGCCCGTTTGTTTTTAGGCAGGTCGAGACGGTAAAGAAGCCGCTGCAACAGCCGTATACGGGCCCGCACAGAGTCATCAACAGGCTCAACGACCAGGCCTACGTCATAGACGTTGACGGCCGCCCAAGAACGATTTCCACCTCGTCTCTCAAGCCAGCCTTCGTTGAATTTGACATCGCACCACCAGCAGCCCAGCAGGCCGCTCGGGCAATTCTGTCGCCCGCCCAGAGCAGCACGACTTTCGATCTACCAGCGGGACCGACTCCACCAGTCCAGCAAGAACCACCCGCTAGTCCCGCCTCAGACAGCACCTCAGCGACGGTACAGTCCCCTGGAACCAGTCAACCAGCTTCCACAGTCCCCCCTGCCCAGCACCCAGAAAACGACCGCTCGCTCGTTCAGCCTAGAAAAAAACAAGTCACGTTCCTCGTCCAACCGGACTCCTTCACTGGCAGGGGAGTGGCTGTGGGGGTCCAAGGCGACCCACCGCGCTGTCCAAGGAAGCAGCAGCTGATGCCGCGACAGGATTGGTCGTAGCTCAAGTCTTAGCCGCGAGCTTGCGATAGCGCTCGTCGCGGTCGCCATCTTAGGTGGGGAGAAGAAGCGCGGCAGCTGCTGTGTCGAGCAGTTCCGGCTTGCCGGTGAGAGAAGAGTGACGCGACCTGCGGAGTGTGTAACCAGGCACCCCGCCGCACCTCATGTACTATTGTGTTAATAAAGTTATCTTCTATTCTATTCATCAAGAAATAAAGGAGTTTGCTTTGGACCCTCACCCCTCCTTAGCCGCTCCGGGAATTAGAAGGGTTATCAGACCCAGGCGTTTATAGTCCTTTTATTAATTCCAAATATTTATTCATAATTCAAAAATACTGAATAATAATAATGTGCGTATAAAAGATTAAATTATAAAATTAAATATGTACATATATTATTCAGGAAACAAATTTTACACTAAACTAAGTATTTCAATTTTCAAAATTAACTAAAGTTTGTGAGCATGTATTATTTTTTATAAGTTATTATATAAAATAATTATATTACCATTAAACATAACAATAAATAATATGTATTTTATGAGGGTAAAAATGAAATTAGAATCTTGTTCCTCATATACGCACTCATTTTACTCTACTCTCACTGGCGATTCATATAATTATTACCTCAAAAATTTACATGTTTTTAATAGGTAATTATACTATTTCTCTTATAACAATAATTACTCTTATAATTAATAATAATATAACAATACTTACACAATATAAAACACAAACGGAGCCCAAGAAATTCCTCTTTTAGATAAAGATATATGTAAATATGGAACGAAGTGGCAAAATATTCATGTATAGGTTAAACCTGTAAAAAACAATGAAGTATACTAACAATAATTTACTCTTATAATTAATAATAATATAACAATACTTACAGAATATAAAACACAAACGGAGCCTAAGAAATTCCTCTTTTAGATAAAGATGTATGTAAATATGAAACGAAGTGGCAAAATATTCATGTATAGATTAAACCTGTAAAAAAATGAAATAAACTATGAAACATTTTTAAAAAAAGAATTAACGAATAAATCAGATAAGTAGCAGCATTTATTATTCACATTAAATTCTGATATATATGATACAACAAAAAACACGTGTTGGTAGATATAATAAAAAATTGTTACGTATTTATTTATTATTTATTATTTCACAAAAATAAATGCATAATCATTTAATAGATCTTACCTTTTAGAATTTACAAAACGAAAATTGGGTGGATCTTATAATTGAATATAATTAAAAAGTCGATTTATTCTTTAGTGAAATTTAGACGAATCCTGCAATATAAGGATGTGTGGTATTAAACATCCTACAAACCCCAGACTGCAAATATTATTTATATGCAATAAAAAAAATGCTAAGAAACGTATTTTTAATTGCACTCTTCGTAATAATAAATATTTTCAATTGAACCCTCATAGTTTTTTAATAAAAAATTAATAAAAAAATTCGTCACGTGTCTATTGTAAAACGTCTGATTCTCGAAAAATATTGAGTTTCTTGCAATTTAAACGATACTAAAACATTGCACCTATTCTATTTTTAATTGCACCACTGTTAAAATGTATAAAAATCATAAATGTATTTAAAAGATTATAAAAAATATTAATGACAAATGGACTATGCATTACTAGCGTACGACGCATGCGCGAATTCTTTCGACTATTTTCGGCGGGAATTAAGAACTCGACAATCGAAGGAAATCCCGCTTAACTTCGAGCCACCGCGAGCTAACGAATTAACCGGATCGTAGAAAATCTAGATAGATAGATAATTTCGTAAACATTTTTAGAAAAAACAAAGATATATTCTAGCCACTGATTGTAGGATATTTTAAAAACTTTTTACCTTGAGTTATTTTTCTCCATTTTTATGTTTTACAAAAACATATTAAAAACTTCTCATAATCGTTTTGTACATAATTTATTGGAAGGTTTATTAATCACTTACGCAAATGTTCCAGCAAATGTTTTTAAAAGGTTATATAAATGGTTTTATGCGAGATTCTTTCTGTCGAAAAAACATTTGTAGAAATGTTATTAAAACGTCTACAAAAATATTGAAAAATATTTTCGTAAACATTTTTAGAAGAATCAAAGATATATTCTAGCTAATGATTATAGGATATTTAAAAACTTTTTACCTTGAGTTATTTTTCTCCATTTTTCAGTTTTACAAAAATATCTTAAAAACTTCTCATAATCGTTTTGTACATAATTTATTGGAAGGTTTATTAATCACTTACGCAAATGTTCCTGCAAATGTTTTTAAAAGGTTATATAAATGTTTCCATGTGAGATTCATTCTATCGAAAAAACATTTGTAGAAATATTATTAAAACGTCATCGAAAATATTGAAAAATATTTTCGTAAACATTTTTAGAAGAATCAAAGATATATTCTAGCCAATGATTATAGGATATTTTAAAAACTTTCTACCTTGAGTTATTTTTCTCCATTTTTCAGTTTTACAAAAACATCTTAAAAACTTCTCATAATCGTTTTGTACATAATTTATTGGAAAGGTTTATTAATCACTTACGCAAATGTTCCTGCAAATGTTTTTAAAAGGTTATATAAATATTTCCATGCGAGATTCTTTCTATCGAAAAAACATTTGTAGAAATGGTATTAAAACGTCATCGAAAACTATTGAAAAATATTTTCGTAAACATTTTTAGAAGTATCAAAGATATATTCTAGCCAATGATTATAGGATATTTTAAAAACTTTTTACATCGAGTTATCTTTCTCCATTTTAAAGTTATACAAACACATCTTAAAAACTTCTCATAATCGTTTTGTACATAATTTATTGGAAAGGTTTATTAATCACTTACGCAAATGTTCCAGCAAATGTTTTTAAAAGGTTATATAAATGGTTTTATGCGAGATTCTTTCTGTCGAAAAAACATTTGTAGATATAGATCAGTCGGTCGTCAGCAGTCAAAGTGTGCGGACGTGCCTCGAGCTCGTTCGCTCAGTTCATTGAACTGCTGAGTTTGCATATTTTACATGCAACTTTAATTTAAGTGCACAACATATAAATAATTAATTGTAAACTCTTTTAATAATAAAAATGAAATAATAATACATAGCCAGTATGACGACAACCGAGAAACCACCACCGGACAAATTGGATCGTAAATATTATAAATGTCACCCTAAATAACTGGTGACAACTGTGATATGTGTCGTATGTGACAATGGATACCATAGAAGTGATTACGATAAATTAAAAAACCCGAAATATGTGAGGAACAACTTAGTAATATGTCCAGAACATACAATAAGTGATATAACAGCAATAACTGAAAAACATATGTTAAGTGATGTGGCAAAAAAAGTGATCGCAATGATAAAAATGAAACAAACAGAGGAAATAAGAAAAGAATTATTACAAGACCTACATAATAAAACTACAGAAAAACTAAATAAATCCATAAGATTCGAGGACAATGACATGGACAACATAATAACAGAAAACATGTTACTAAAAGAACTAGTTACCGAATTGCAAGATAAGAACAAAGTGCAAAAAGAACTAATCAAATTACAAAGACAAAAATGCTCAGAACCACAACCCGTTAAAAAATCTTATGCTGAAATAATAAGTGATCTAAAATCAAAACCGAAAAGAATACCTAAAATAACGGTTAAATGCACAGATATAAAACAAAAAAATACCATAGAGCTGCTTACGAACTGCATAGTTTCACAAAAAGAAATACAAACTAAATACATTAGACAAAAAAACAAAACTGAAATTGAAATAAGCTGTATGAACGATCAAAGTGTAGAAGCTGCTGAGCTAGCACTAAAAAATAATCTGAAACAGTGTGATATAGTAATAGAAAAACAGTCTAATCCAAAAATAAAAATAGTTGGTATTAACAATACAACTCAGATGAAAGAAAGTGAAATCGAAAATGACATTAACATAAGGAATTTTACTACCTTTAACACTAGTGGAAAAATACTAAATATGTATACCAACAAAAGAAATAAAACAGATACAATATTAATGGAAGTCACACCAGAAATTTATAAGTATGTACGAGAGAATGGAAATAAGGTTTTTGTGGGTCATCAGTACTGTAGAGCATATGACCTTATTAATATTACACCTTGTTTAAATTGTACAAGATATGGTCATAGTACAACGAAGTGCAGAAATAATACAGTCTGCATTAAGTGCTCTGAAAACCATAATGTAAATGAGTGCAAAAATACTAAAATAGAATGCGCTAACTGTACATATAATAATGAGAAATACAGAACTAATCTACTAACTGATCACTTGCCAACAGATAGACTTAAATGTAGTATTTTAAAGAAAAAAATAAAGAAGTATATCGAATCTATAGACTACCCAATCGCACCTGTATTACCAACCTGGGATGAAACAAGTGCTTTAAGAGACATATGCAAAATACAAACAAATACACTTATATATCAAAGAAAGACAAAACCAACTCTAACAGCACGAAGAACAAATAGTCAAATCATCTCAATAAAAACAACGAAAAAAACAGCTACTTAACAATGGATACGCAATTAAATTTACTTGAAGAAATACAAAAGAATCTACAAAACTGTGAGTGTGAATATTTTGATCTTGATACCTTTAATAAAGAAAGGAGAAATAATAGTAATTTAATTTTATCAATGAACATTAGAAGCCTAAAAGCAAATTTTGTAAAACTTCAAATCTTTATTAAGGGTCTTAGGATTAAACCGTATGTTATTGTATGTACAGAGGTATGGGAATTAGAGTATTATCAGTATTATAAAATAAATGATTATAAAATCTATTATAACTATGGAGATGTAAATAAAAATGATGGAGTAGTTGTATACGTAAGAGAGGATGTAATGCATACGTGTGAAACAATAACCATAAATAGACTTAAAATAATAAATACTATTATTACATTAAGTAATAATAAACAGTTACAAATATCTTCGTTATATAGATCGCATGATCTTACTTGTGCAGAATTCATACATAATCTAAAAATTTACTTAGACATTAAATGTAAAGTACAAAATCATATGATTATTGGGGATTTTAATATAAATATAATGGAATGTAATAACATAAGTTTAAACTTTTTGAATAACCTACTTGAAAAAGGTTTTCTACCAAGTTTCACTAATATCACGAGGCCAAAAAACTTAATGTCGGAAACAGGAACTTGTATAGATAATATATTTATTAAAACAGACTTTATGACTACTAAAGCTTTAACATTAAAAATACATATAACAGACCACTACCCGATTTTTGTAGAATTAAAAAATGGGAAAATCACAACAAAAAGTAATGGAAAACAAGGAAGATCGTACTTGTACAACTACGACAAGTTATTGTATGAAGCGAACAAGGTAGACTGGTCTAAATATTTTAATATGAATGATCCTAATGAAATCATAAAAACCATAATAAAGGATATACAAATATGTACTGATAAAGCTAAGTATATAAAAAAAATGTGAAAAAAAATAATATAAATCCTAGAAAAGACTGGATTACTAAAGCCATTATAACTTCTTGTAATAAGAAAGAAAATCTGTATAATAGACTAAAATTGTATCCTAACAATGAAGAACTCAAAACACAATATAAAACATATGTTAAAACACTTAATAAAATAATTATAGATGCAAAATTAAAATTCAATAAAAAATTGATTGAAGAAAATAAAAATAATCCTAAAAAACTGTGGTCATGTATAAATAATAAAATTGGTAGAACTAAAAGCAAAAATAATACTTCAATAAAGCAAATTAAAATGGATGATAAGTTAATAATAAAAAACGAAAAAGAAATTGCAAACAGTTTAAATGATTTTTACTGCAAATTAGGGGAGACACTAAGTAAAAAAATAAAAACCCCTAATCAAATATTCCTAGAAATGCCTACTAACAACCCAAAAACAATCTTCATTAAACCTACAAACAAATTGGAAATCTTAAAAACTATAAATGAACTAAAGCTCAAAAACGGAGGAGTTGATGACTATTGCAATAAATATTGCAGACATTTTGACCTATGTTTTTAACTTAAGTATAGAAAAATCAATATGGCCAGATCAATTAAAAATAGCAGAAGTAATTCCAATTTACAAGGCAGGAAAGAAAGATGAAATGGGTAACTACAGACCCATATCCTTGATATCCAACATAGGATTACTGATTTTATACACAAAAGCAATATACTGAGTAAAAAACAATTTGGATTTATTAAAAATATAGGAACAAAGGATGCATTAAGCATTATAACGAACTCAATATACGAGAAACTTGATCAAAGTAAACCAATTGCCATTACCTTCCTAGATCTAGCTAAAGCTTTTGATACCGTAGATCATAAAATATTATTAAAGAAACTATATGCATACGGAGTGAGAGGAAAGGCTCATGATTTGATTAACAGCTACTTAAGCAACAGGAAACAAAAATTGAGAAATGGCACGCAAGAAAGTGACTATCAAATAATTAAAACAGGTGTTCCTCAGGGTACTATCCTTGGGCCTCTACTTTTTATATTGTATGTAAATGATTTACTAACCAAGATGCCAGATAACTCCATACTATCATATGCTGATGATACAACTATCACTGCCACAGGAGCAACATGGAAAGAGGTAGAAGTAAAGATGAATAAATATCTAGAAGAGGTCTCCATTTGGCTAAGATTAAACAAACTAACTCTAAACATACAGAAAACTGTTTATATCACCTTTGGGAATTATTGTGATAGTGTTCCAGACAAGATAGATATCAAGATAAACAATGAGTTAATTAAACGAGTAACGGAGGTCAAATATCTAGGTATACATTTTGACATGAACATGAAATGGAATAAACATATTGAATACTTGATAAATAAAACTAAGTATCTAATTTTTGTATTCAGCAAAATAACTAAATTCATGGATAGTAACACATTGAAAATTATATACTATGCTCTATTTAACAGTGTGATTAACTATGGAATCATAGCATGGGGTGGAGTATATCAAAATAACTTACAACTATTACATTTTATACACAAAAGCAATATACTGAGTAAAAAACAATTTGGATTTATTAAAAATATAGGAACAAAGGATGCATTAAGCATTATAACGAACTCAATATACGAGAAACTTGATCAAAGTAAACCAATTGCCATTACCTTCCTAGATCTAGCTAAAGCTTTTGATACCGTAGATCATAAAATATTATTAAAGAAACTATATGCATACGGAGTGAGAGGAAAGGCTCATGATTTGATTAACAGCTACTTAAGCAACAGGAAACAAAAATTGAGAAATGGCACGCAAGAAAGTGACTATCAAATAATTAAAACAGGTGTTCCTCAGGGTACTATCCTTGGGCCTCTACTTTTTATATTGTATGTAAATGATTTACTAACCAAGATGCCAGATAACTCCATACTATCATATGCTGATGATACAACTATCACTGCCACAGGAGCAACATGGAAAGAGGTAGAAGTAAAGATGAATAAATATCTAGAAGAGGTCTCCATTTGGCTAAGATTAAACAAACTAACTCTAAACATACAGAAAACTGTTTATATCACCTTTGGGAATTATTGTGATAGTGTTCCAGACAAGATAGATATCAAGATAAACAATGAGTTAATTAAACGAGTAACGGAGGTCAAATATCTAGGTATACATTTTGACATGAACATGAAATGGAATAAACATATTGAATACTTGATAAATAAAACTAAGTATCTAATTTTTGTATTCAGCAAAATAACTAAATTCATGGATAGTAACACATTGAAAATTATATACTATGCTCTATTTAACAGTGTGATTAACTATGGAATCATAGCATGGGGTGGAGTATATCAAAATAACTTACAACTATTACAATCTATACAAACAAAGATCCTAAAAATTATAAACAAAAATACTTTTCAAATAATAAGCCCTTTAAACATACAAAAATCTTTCGCATATCAATGTCTTCTTTATTACTATAACGATCTTAAAAGACAAATTTTAAATTCAGAAAGTAAAACAAGACGAAAACTTATAATTAAGCCTAAATTCGTTAAAACAGTGAGCACAAAAAATAGTTATATAAAAGCAATAGACACGTTTAATAACCTGACAAGAGATTTAAAGGTATTAGATATTAACAAGAAAAGTAACAAAAAAAAATAAAAGACTGGATAAGAATCAATGAATAATAAAATGAAAGCATCAAATATTGATTGTCAGCAGTTCAAGATTTGGCTTTTAAAAATACATGCACAAGAGATCTTGCAACTTACTAGTGATACTATGAAAGTACAAGAATTATTACATGCTGTTAAACTAGATATAAACAAATATACAAATCTTAGAACTGAAATTAAACAAAGTCTGTCGTCATCTCACAGTATAATTCTAGATATAAGAACTTATATTTGTGCGAATGGTAAATGCAATCATAATGTAGATCGCAAACATCGTCGAATTTCAAATTATAACTACAATAAAATGAGTGACTTTTTTTCAAAAACAAATATAAAACTGAATAATATCACTGAAGAAATACTGTATATATGGATGAAAGAAACAGAAAATGAAAAAAATAATATAATGACTAAAAAATTTATAAAAGAATGTGAAACAAATATAGAATATAAGAGAGACACTACTATTCAAAGATATAAGCCCATTGAAACCGTTTTTGATATGATAGATAATATGGCTAAAATAAATAGTAACAATATAATGAATAATAATGCACCTGCTGCACCTGGAAACAAGATAGAACAAATAAACGCGCACAGAATGACGTATGGAGACATTAATTATCTAGGAGGAAATAAAGCACTACTTTATTTTTATAGAGGCATAAGAGGAACTCAGACTTTCACTAATTCTATGTATTCACTAAAAAGCCAACCATCATACAAAGATACAATAATAGTAGATGATATAGTATTCACATCATCGTGCAAATGTGATTCTGCACTCCAACACAAAGAAATGTTTCCGCATTATAGTCACCTGTGCAGTAGGACTAACGTGCCCTGCCAGACTCAATAGTTATGAAAAAATAGCATATGCAAGAAGCAGAAACGCGTCAACAGAAACTTTTACGACTGCTAGAGCCATGCTAGTAAGATATTGGTAAGCTAGTAGCTAAAATAATAATAATAAAAACAATAGAGTAATAAATAAAGAGAACATAAATAAATTATTTATATAAAAGACAACCAATAAATACAAATAATTGAATCTGATATGATATAATATAATAAAACATATTCTTATCTAATAATAAAACTTATTTTAAAAATATATAAATGTATAATAAATGTTACACCATACAAACTTTAGAAATTTATCAGTTTTGGTGTATAAGTAAGTAAGAAAAAAACCCTTATACCCAGATGTATGAATGAGTAGGCAGAGATGGGCAACTCGTGTCAGGAAGTCCGACTGGGAAGTACTATCGATGTCGATTGTGTGCATGTATAGTATGTGTGTTAATGATGGATGGCATGGTGGTTTGCTGTACTAAGTACTGCATAACTAACCAGCGTTTTTGTTAAGTTTTAATAGTTTTAAACCAGACCTGCGAACAGGAAATCTTATTTTCCTCTGCAGGTTTCACGGCATTGTAGTGGGGTTATTGTAAAATAATTGCGTATCACTGTAACTGCGAGTGAAATGTTTTGTAGGAATTGTGTATGTATACAATACTTTTGTGCCTTTTATGTTTTCTATGTAACTCTGGTTAATAATAATAATAATAATAATAATGTTATTAAAACGTCTACGAAAAATATTGAAAAATATTTTCGTAAACATTTTTAGAAGAATCAAAGATATATTCTAGCCAATGATTATAGGATATTTTAAAAACTTTCTACCTTGAGTTATTTTTATCCATTTTTAAGTGTTACAATAACATCTTAAAAACATCTCATAATCGTTTTGTACATAATTTATTGGAAAGGTTGATTAATTATTTACGCAAATGTTCCAGCAAATGTTTTTAAAAGGTTATATAAATGGTTTTATGCGAGATTCTTTCTATCGAAAAAACATTTGTAGAAATGTTATTAAAACGTCTACAAAAATATTGAAAAATATTTTCGTAAACATTTTTAGAAGAATCAAAGATATATTCTAGCTAATGATTATAGGATATTTAAAAACTTTTTACCTTGAGTTATTTTTCTCCATTTTTCAGTTTTACAAAAATATCTTAAAAACTTCTCATAATCGTTTTGTACATAATTTATTGGAAGGTTTATTAATCACTTACGCAAATGTTCCTGCAAATGTTTTTAAAAGGTTATATAAATGTTTCCATGTGAGATTCATTCTGTCGAAAAAACATTTGTAGAAATATTATTAAAACGTCATCGAAAATATTGAAAAATATTTTCGTAAACATTTTTAGAAGAATCAAAGATATATTCTAGCCAATGATTATAGGATATTTTAAAAACTTTCTACCTTGAGTTATTTTTATCCATTTTTAAGTATTACAATAACATCTTAAAAACATCTCATAATCGTTTTGTACATAATTTATTGGAAAGGTTGATTAATTATTTACGCAAATGTTCCAGCAAATGTTTTTAAAAGGTTATATAAATGGTTTTATGCGAGATTCTTTCTGTCGAAAAAACATTTGTAGAAATGTTATTAAACCGTCATCGAAAATATTGAAAAATATTTTCGTAAACATTTTTAGAAGAATCAAAGATATATTCTAGCCAATGATTATAGGATATTTTAAAAACTTTCTACCTTGAGTTATTTTTATCCATTTTTAAGTGTTACAATAACATCTTAAAAACATCTCATAATCGTTTTGTACATAATTTATTGGAAAGGTTGATTAATTATTTACGCAAATGTTCCAGCAAATGTTTTTAAAAGGTTATATAAATGGTTTTATGCGAGATTCTTTCTATCGAAAAAACATTTGTAGAAATTTTATTAAAACGTCTACGAAAAATATTGAAAAATATTTTCGTAAACATTTTTAGAAGAATCAAAGATATATTCTACCTAATGATTATAGGATATTTTAAAAACTTTTTACCTTGATTTATTTTTCTCCATTTTTCAGTTATACAAAAACATCTTAAAAACTTCTCATAATCGTTTTGTACATAATTTATTGGAAAGGTTTATTAATCACGTACGCAAATGTTCCAGCAAATGTTTTTAAAAGGTTATATAAATGGTTTTATGCGAGATTCTTTCTATCGAAAAAACATTTGTAGAAATGTTATTAAAACGTCATCGAAAACTATTGAAAAATATTTTCGTAAACATTTTTAGAAGAATCAAAGATATATTCTAGCCAATGATTATAGGATATTTTAAAAACTTTTTACCTTGAGTTATTTTTCTCCATTTTTCAGTTTTACAAAAACATCTTAAAAACTTCTCATAATCGTTTTGTACATAATTTATTGGAAAGGTTTATTAATCACTTACGCAAATGTTCCAGCAAATGTTTTTAAAAGGTTATATAAATGGTTTTATGCGAGATTCTTTCTGACGAAAAAACATTTGTAGAAATGTTATTAAAACGTCTACAAAAATATTGAAAAATATTTTCGTAAACATTTTTAGAAGAATCAAAGATATATTCTAGCTAATGATTATAGGATATTTAAAAACTTTTTACCTTGAGTTATTTTTCTCCATTTTTCAGTTTTACAAAAACATCTTAAAAACTTCTCATAATCGTTTTGTACATAATTTATTGGAAAGGTTTATTAATCACTTACGCAAATGTTCCAGCAAATGTTTTTAAAAGGTTATATAAATGGTTTTATGCGAGATTCTTTCTGTCGAAAAAACATTTGTAGAAATGTTATTAAAACGTCTACAAAAATATTGAAAAATATTTTCGTAAACATTTTTAGAAGAATCAAAGATATATTCTAGCTAATGATTATAGGATATTTAAAAACTTTTTACCTTGAGTTATTTTTCTCCATTTTTCAGTTTTACAAAAATATCTTAAAAACTTCTCATAATCGTTTTGTACATAATTTATTGGAAGGTTTATTAATCACTTACGCAAATGTTCCTGCAAATGTTTTTAAAAGGTTATATAAATGTTTCCATGTGAGATTCATTCTATCGGAAAAACATTTGTAGAAATATTATTAAAACGTCATCGAAAATATTGAAAAATATTTTCGTAAACATTTTTAGAAGAATCAAAGATATATTCTAGCCAATGATTATAGGAGATTTTAAAAACTTTCTACCTTGAGTTATTTTTATCCATTTTTAAGTATTACAATAACATCTTAAAAACATCTCATAATCGTTTTGTACATAATTTATTGGAAAGGTTGATTAATTATTTACGCAAATGTTCCAGCAAATGTTTTTAAAAGGTTATATAAATGGTTTTATGCGAGATTCTTTCTGTCGAAAAAACATATGTAGAAATGTTATTAAACCGTCATCGAAAATATTGAAAAATATTTTCGTAAACATTTTTAGAAGAATCAAAGATATATTCTAGCCAATGATTATAGGATATTTTAAAAACTTTCTACCTTGAGTTATTTTTATCCATTTTTAAGTGTTACAATAACATCTTAAAAACATCTCATAATCGTTTTGTACATAATTTATTGGAAAGGTTGATTAATTATTTACGCAAATGTTCCAGCAAATGTTTTTAAAAGGTTATATAAATGGTTTTATGCGAGATTCTTTCTGTCGAAAAAACATTTGTAGAAATGTTATTAAAACGTCTACGAAAAATATTGAAAAATATATTCGTAAACATTTTTAGAAGAATCAAAGATATATTCTAGCTACTGATTATAGGATATTTTAAAAACTTTTTACCTTGAGTTATTTTTCTCCATTTTTCAGTTTTACAAAAATATCTTAAAAACTTCTCATATTCGTTTTGTACATAATTTATTGGAAGGTTTATTAATCACTTACGCAAATGTTCCAACAAATGTTTTTAAAAGGTTATATAAATGGTTTTATGCGAGATTCTTTCTGTCGAAAAAACATTTGTAGAAATGTTATTAAAACGTCTACGAAAAATATTGAAAAATATTTTCGTAAACATTTTTAGAAGAATCAAAGATATATTCTAGCTAATGATTATAGGATATTTAAAAACTTTTTACCTTGAGTTTTTTTTCTCCATTTTTCAGTTTTACAAAAATATCTTAAAAACTTCTCATAATCGTTTTGTACATAATTTATTGGAAGGTTTATTAATCACTTACGCAAATGTTCCTGCAAATGTTTTTAAAAGGTTATATAAATGTTTCCATGTGAGATTCATTTTATCGAAAAAACATTTGTAGAAATATTATTAAAACGTCATCGAAAATATTGAAAAATATTTTCGTAAACATTTTTAGAAGAATCAAAGATATATTCTAGCCAATGATTATAGGATATTTTAAAAACTTTCTACCTTGAGTTATTTTTATCCATTTTTAAGTGTTACAATAACATCTTAAAAACATCTCATAATCGTTTTGTACATAATTTATTGGAAAGGTTGATTAATTATTTACGCAAATGTTCCAGCAAATGTTTTTAAAAGGTTATATAAATGGTTTTATGCGAGATTCTTTCTGTCGAAAAAACATTTGTAGAAATGTTATTAAAACGTCTACGAAAAATATTGAAAAATATTTTCGTAAACATTTTTAGAAGAATCAAAGATATATTCTTGCCAGTGATTATATGATATTTTAAAAACTTTTTACCTTGAGTTATTTTTCTCCATTTTTCAGTTTTACAAAAACATCTTAAAAACTTCTCATAATCGTTTTGTACATAATTTATTGGAAAGGTTGATTAATTATTTACGCAAATGTTCCAGCAAATGTTTTTATAAGGTTATATAAATGGTTTTATGCGAGATTCTTTCTATCGAAAAAAAATTTGTAGAAATGGTATTAAAACGTCATCGAAAACTATTGAACAATATTTTCGTAAACATTTTTAGAAGAATCAAAGATATATTCTAGCCAATGATTATAGGATATTTTAAAAACTTTTTACCTTGAGTTATTTTTCTCCATTTTTCAGTTTTACAAAAATATCTTAAAAACTTCTCATAATCGTTTTGTACATAATTTATTGGAAGGTTTATTAATCACTTACGCAAATGTTCCTGCAAATGTTTTTAAAAGGTTATATAAATGGTTTTATGCGAGATTCATTCTATCGAAAAAACATTTGTAGAAATGGTATTAAAACGTAATCGAAAATATTGAAAAATATTTTCGTAAACATTTTTAGAAGAATCAAAGATATATTCTAGCCAATGATTATAAGATATTTTAAAAACTTTTTACCTTGAGTTATTTTTCTCCATTTTTCAGTTTTACAAAAATATCTTAAAAACTTCTCATAATCGTTTTGTACATAATTTATTGGAAGGTTTATTAATCACTTACGCAAATGTTCCTGCAAATGTTTTTAAAAGGTTATATAAATATTTCCATGCGAGATTCTTTCTATCGAAAAAACATTTGTAGAAATGGTATTAAAACGTCATCGAAAATATTGAAAAATATTTTCGTAAACATTTTTAGAAGAATCAAAGATATATTCTAGCCAATGATTATAGGATATTTTAAAAACTTTTTACCTTGAGTTATTTTTCTCCATTTTTCAGTTTTACAAAAATATCTTAAAAACTTCTCATAATCGTTTTGTACATAATTTATTGGAAGGTTTATTAATCACTTACGCAAATGTTCCTGCAAATGTTTTTAAAAGGTTATATAAATATTTCCATGCGAGATTCTTTCTATCGAAAAAACATTTGTAGAAATGGTATTAAAACGTCATCGAAAACTATTGAAAAATATTTTCGTAAACATTTTTAGAAGAATCAAAGATATATTCTAGCCAATGATTATAGGATATTTTAAAAACTTTTTACCTTGAGTTATTTTTCTCCATTTTTCAGTTTTACAAAAATATCTTAAAAACTTCTCATAATCGTTTTGTACATAATTTATTGGAAGGTTTATTAATCACTTACGCAAATGTTCCTGCAAATGTTTTTAAAAGGTTATATAAATGGTTTTATGCGAGATTCATTCTATCGAAAAAACATTTGTAGAAATGGTATTAAAACGTCATCGAAAATATTGAAAAATATTTTCGTAAACATTTTTAGAAGAATCAAAGATATATTCTAGCCAATGATTATAGGATATTTTAAAAACTTTTTACCTTGAGTTATTTTTCTCCATTTTTCAGTTTTACAAAAATATCTTAAAAACTTCTCATAATCGTTTTGTACATAACTTATTGGAAGGTTTATTAATCACTTACGCAAATGTTCCTGCAAACGTTTTTAAAAGGTTATATAAATGTTTCCATGTGAGATTCATTCTATCGAAAAAACATTTGTAGAAATGGTATTAAAACGTCATCGAAAATATTGAAAAATATTTTCGTAAACATTTTTAGAAGAATCAAAGATATATTCTAGCCAATGATTATAGGATATTTTAAAAACTTTTTACCTTGAGTTATTTTTATCCATTTTTAAGTGTTACAATAACATCTTAAAAACATCTCATAATCGTTTTGTACATAATTTATTGGAAAGGTTGATTAATTATTTACGCAAATGTTCCAGCAAATGTTTTTATAAGGTTATATAAATGGTTTTATGCGAGATTCTTTCTATCGAAAAAAAATTTGTAGAAATGGTATTAAAACGTCATCGAAAACTATTGAAAAATATTTTCGTAAACATTTTTAGAAGAATCAAAGATATATTCTAGCCAATGATTATAGGATATTTTAAAAACTTTTTACCTTGAGTTATTTTTCTCCATTTTTCAGTTTTACAAAAACATCTTAAAAACATCTCATAATCGTTTTGTACATAATTTATTGGAAAGGTTGATTAATTATTTACGCAAATGTTCCTGCAAATGTTTTTAAAAGGTTATATAAATGGTTTTATGCGAGATTCTTTCTGTCGAAAAAACATTTGTAGAAATGTTATTAAACCGTCATCGAAAATATTGAAAAATATTTTCGTAAACATTTTTAGAAGAATCAAAGATATATTCTAGCCAATGATTATAGGATATTTTAAAAACTTTCTACCTTGAGTTATTTTTATCCATTTTTAAGTGTTACAATAACATCTTAAAAACATCTCATAATCGTTTTGTACATAATTTATTGGAAAGGTTGATTAATTATTTACGCAAATGTTCCAGCAAATGTTTTTAAAAGGTTATATAAATGTTTCCATGTGAGATTCATTTTATCGAAAAAACATTTGTAGAAATATTATTAAAACGTCATCGAAAATATTGAAAAATATTTTCGTAAACATTTTTAGAAGAATCAAAGATATATTCTAGCCAATGATTATAGGATATTTTAAAAACTTTCTACCTTGAGTTATTTTTATCCATTTTTAAGTGTTACAATAACATCTTAAAAACATCTCATAATCGTTTTGTACATAATTTATTGGAAAGGTTGATTAATTATTTACGCAAATGTTCCAGCAAATGTTTTTAAAAGGTTATATAAATGGTTTTATGCGAGATTCTTTCTGTCGAAAAAACATTTGTAGAAATGTTATTAAAACGTCTACGAAAAATATTGAAAAATATTTTCGTAAACATTTTTAGAAGAATCAAAGATATATTCTTGCCAGTGATTATATGATATTTTAAAAACTTTTTACCTTGAGTTATTTTTCTCCATTTTTCAGTTTTACAAAAACATCTTAAAAACTTCTCATAATCGTTTTGTACATAATTTATTGGAAAGGTTGATTAATTATTTACGCAAATGTTCCAGCAAATGTTTTTATAAGGTTATATAAATG
Organism: Theocolax elegans; assembly: GCA_026168455.1. NCBI lineage: Eukaryota > Metazoa > Arthropoda > Insecta > Hymenoptera > Cerocephalidae > Theocolax > Theocolax elegans. The sequence goes on from CM047431.1 coordinate 2,522,557, forward strand.
GTTTTATGCGAGATTCTTTCTATCGAAAAAAAATTTGTAGAAATGGTATTAAAACGTCATCGAAAACTATTGAACAATATTTTCGTAAACATTTTTAGAAGAATCAAAGATATATTCTAGCCAATGATTATAGGATATTTTAAAAACTTTTTACCTTGAGTTATTTTTCTCCATTTTTCAGTTTTACAAAAATATCTTAAAAACTTCTCATAATCGTTTTGTACATAATTTATTGGAAGGTTTATTAATCACTTACGCAAATGTTCCTGCAAATGTTTTTAAAAGGTTATATAAATGGTTTTATGCGAGATTCATTCTATCGAAAAAACATTTGTAGAAATGGTATTAAAACGTAATCGAAAATATTGAAAAATATTTTCGTAAACATTTTTAGAAGAATCAAAGATATATTCTAGCCAATGATTATAGGATATTTTAAAAACTTTTTACCTTGAGTTATTTTTCTCCATTTTTCAGTTTTACAAAAATATCTTAAAAACTTCTCATAATCGTTTTGTACATAATTTATTGGAAGGTTTATTAATCACTTACGCAAATGTTCCTGCAAATGTTTTTAAAAGGTTATATAAATATTTCCATGCGAGATTCTTTCTATCGAAAAAACATTTGTAGAAATGGTATTAAAACGTCATCGAAAATATTGAAAAATATTTTCGTAAACATTTTTAGAAGAATCAAAGATATATTCTAGCCAATGATTATAGGATATTTTAAAAACTTTTTACCTTGAGTTATTTTTCTCCATTTTTCAGTTTTACAAAAATATCTTAAAAACTTCTCATAATCGTTTTGTACATAATTTATTGGAAGGTTTATTAATCACTTACGCAAATGTTCCTGCAAATGTTTTTAAAAGGTTATATAAATATTTCCATGCGAGATTCTTTCTATCGAAAAAACATTTGTAGAAATGGTATTAAAACGTCATCGAAAACTATTGAAAAATATTTTCGTAAACATTTTTAGAAGAATCAAAGATATATTCTAGCCAATGATTATAGGATATTTTAAAAACTTTTTACCTTGAGTTATTTTTCTCCATTTTTCAGTTTTACAAAAATATCTTAAAAACTTCTCATAATCGTTTTGTACATAATTTATTGGAAGGTTTATTAATCACTTACGCAAATGTTCCTGCAAATGTTTTTAAAAGGTTATATAAATGGTTTTATGCGAGATTCATTCTATCGAAAAAACATTTGTAGAAATGGTATTAAAACGTCATCGAAAATATTGAAAAATATTTTCGTAAACATTTTTAGAAGAATCAAAGATATATTCTAGCCAATGATTATAGGATATTTTAAAAACTTTTTACCTTGAGTTATTTTTCTCCATTTTTCAGTTTTACAAAAATATCTTAAAAACTTCTCATAATCGTTTTGTACATAACTTATTGGAAGGTTTATTAATCACTTACGCAAATGTTCCTGCAAACGTTTTTAAAAGGTTATATAAATGTTTCCATGTGAGATTCATTCTATCGAAAAAACATTTGTAGAAATGGTATTAAAACGTCATCGAAAATATTGAAAAATATTTTCGTAAACATTTTTAGAAGAATCAAAGATATATTCTAGCCAATGATTATAGGATATTTTAAAAACTTTTTACCTTGAGTTATTTTTATCCATTTTTAAGTGTTACAATAACATCTTAAAAACATCTCATAATCGTTTTGTACATAATTTATTGGAAAGGTTGATTAATTATTTACGCAAATGTTCCAGCAAATGTTTTTATAAGGTTATATAAATGGTTTTATGCGAGATTCTTTCTATCGAAAAAAAATTTGTAGAAATGGTATTAAAACGTCATCGAAAACTATTGAAAAATATTTTCGTAAACATTTTTAGAAGAATCAAAGATATATTCTAGCCAATGATTATAGGATATTTTAAAAACTTTTTACCTTGAGTTATTTTTCTCCATTTTTCAGTTTTACAAAAACATCTTAAAAACATCTCATAATCGTTTTGTACATAATTTATTGGAAAGGTTGATTAATTATTTACGCAAATGTTCCTGCAAATGTTTTTAAAAGGTTATATAAATGGTTTTATGCGAGATTCTTTCTGTCGAAAAAACATTTGTAGAAATGTTATTAAACCGTCATCGAAAATATTGAAAAATATTTTCGTAAACATTTTTAGAAGAATCAAAGATATATTCTAGCCAATGATTATAGGATATTTTAAAAACTTTCTACCTTGAGTTATTTTTATCCATTTTTAAGTGTTACAATAACATCTTAAAAACATCTCATAATCGTTTTGTACATAATTTATTGGAAAGGTTGATTAATTATTTACGCAAATGTTCCAGCAAATGTTTTTAAAAGGTTATATAAATGGTTTTATGCGAGATTCTTTCTGTCGAAAAAACATTTGTAGAAATGTTATTAAAACGTCTACGAAAAATATTGAAAAATATATTCGTAAACATTTTTAGAAGAATCAAAGATATATTCTAGCTACTGATTATAGGATATTTTAAAAACTTTTTACCTTGAGTTATTTTTCTCCATTTTTCAGTTTTACAAAAATATCTTAAAAACTTCTCATATTCGTTTTGTACATAATTTATTGGAAGGTTTATTAATCACTTACGCAAATGTTCCAGCAAATGTTTTTAAAAGGTTATATAAATGGTTTTATGCGAGATTCTTTCTGTCGAAAAAACATTTGTAGAAATGTTATTAAAACGTCTACGAAAAATATTGAAAAATATTTTCGTAAACATTTTTAGAAGAATCAAAGATATATTCTAGCTAATGATTATAGGATATTTAAAAACTTTTTACCTTGAGTTTTTTTTCTCCATTTTTCAGTTTTACAAAAATATCTTAAAAACTTCTCATAATCGTTTTGTACATAATTTATTGGAAGGTTTATTAATCACTTACGCAAATGTTCCTGCAAATGTTTTTAAAAGGTTATATAAATGTTTCCATGTGAGATTCATTTTATCGAAAAAACATTTGTAGAAATATTATTAAAACGTCATCGAAAATATTGAAAAATATTTTCGTAAACATTTTTAGAAGAATCAAAGATATATTCTAGCCAATGATTATAGGATATTTTAAAAACTTTTTACCTTGAGTTATTTTTCTCCATTTTTCAGTTTTACAAAAATATCTTAAAAACTTCTCATAATCGTTTTGTACATAATTTATTGGAAGGTTTATTAATCACTTACGCAAATGTTCCTGCAAATGTTTTTAAAAGGTTATATAAATGGTTTTATGCGAGATTCATTCTATCGAAAAAACATTTGTAGAAATGGTATTAAAACGTAATCGAAAATATTGAAAAATATTTTCGTAAACATTTTTAGAAGAATCAAAGATATATTCTAGCCAATGATTATAGGATATTTTAAAAACTTTTTACCTTGAGTTATTTTTCTCCATTTTTCAGTTTTACAAAAATATCTTAAAAACTTCTCATAATCGTTTTGTACATAATTTATTGGAAGGTTTATTAATCACTTACGCAAATGTTCCTGCAAATGTTTTTAAAAGGTTATATAAATATTTCCATGCGAGATTCTTTCTATCGAAAAAACATTTGTAGAAATGGTATTAAAACGTCATCGAAAATATTGAAAAATATTTTCGTAAACATTTTTAGAAGAATCAAAGATATATTCTAGCCAATGATTATAGGATATTTTAAAAACTTTTTACCTTGAGTTATTTTTCTCCATTTTTCAGTTTTACAAAAATATCTTAAAAACTTCTCATAATCGTTTTGTACATAATTTATTGGAAGGTTTATTAATCACTTACGCAAATGTTCCTGCAAATGTTTTTAAAAGGTTATATAAATATTTCCATGCGAGATTCTTTCTATCGAAAAAACATTTGTAGAAATGGTATTAAAACGTCATCGAAAACTATTGAAAAATATTTTCGTAAACATTTTTAGAAGAATCAAAGATATATTCTAGCCAATGATTATAGGATATTTTAAAAACTTTTTACCTTGAGTTATTTTTCTCCATTTTTCAGTTTTACAAAAATATCTTAAAAACTTCTCATAATCGTTTTGTACATAATTTATTGGAAGGTTTATTAATCACTTACGCAAATGTTCCTGCAAATGTTTTTAAAAGGTTATATAAATGGTTTTATGCGAGATTCATTCTATCGAAAAAACATTTGTAGAAATGGTATTAAAACGTCATCGAAAATATTGAAAAATATTTTCGTAAACATTTTTAGAAGAATCAAAGATATATTCTAGCCAATGATTATAGGATATTTTAAAAACTTTTTACCTTGAGTTATTTTTCTCCATTTTTCAGTTTTACAAAAATATCTTAAAAACTTCTCATAATCGTTTTGTACATAACTTATTGGAAGGTTTATTAATCACTTACGCAAATGTTCCTGCAAACGTTTTTAAAAGGTTATATAAATGTTTCCATGTGAGATTCATTCTATCGAAAAAACATTTGTAGAAATGGTATTAAAACGTCATCGAAAATATTGAAAAATATTTTCGTAAACATTTTTAGAAGAATCAAAGATATATTCTAGCCAATGATTATAGGATATTTTAAAAACTTTTTACCTTGAGTTATTTTTATCCATTTTTAAGTGTTACAATAACATCTTAAAAACATCTCATAATCGTTTTCTACATAATTTATTGGAAAGGTTGATTAATTATTTACGCAAATGTTCCAGCAAATGTTTTTATAAGGTTATATAAATGGTTTTATGCGAGATTCTTTCTATCGAAAAAAAATTTGTAGAAATGGTATTAAAACGTCATCGAAAACTATTGAAAAATATTTTCGTAAACATTTTTAGAAGAATCAAAGATATATTCTAGCCAATGATTATAGGATATTTTAAAAACTTTTTACCTTGAGTTATTTTTCTCCATTTTTCAGTTTTACAAAAACATCTTAAAAACATCTCATAATCGTTTTGTACATAATTTATTGGAAAGGTTGATTAATTATTTACGCAAATGTTCCTGCAAATGTTTTTAAAAGGTTATATAAATGGTTTTATGCGAGATTCTTTCTGTCGAAAAAACATTTGTAGAAATGTTATTAAACCGTCATCGAAAATATTGAAAAATATTTTCGTAAACATTTTTAGAAGAATCAAAGATATATTCTAGCCAATGATTATAGGATATTTTAAAAACTTTCTACCTTGAGTTATTTTTATCCATTTTTAAGTGTTACAATAACATCTTAAAAACATCTCATAATCGTTTTGTACATAATTTATTGGAAAGGTTGATTAATTATTTACGCAAATGTTCCAGCAAATGTTTTTAAAAGGTTATATAAATGGTTTTATGCGAGATTCTTTCTGTCGAAAAAACATTTGTAGAAATGTTATTAAAACGTCTACGAAAAATATTGAAAAATATATTCGTAAACATTTTTAGAAGAATCAAAGATATATTCTAGCTACTGATTATAGGATATTTTAAAAACTTTTTACCTTGAGTTATTTTTCTCCATTTTTCAGTTTTACAAAAATATCTTAAAAACTTCTCATATTCGTTTTGTACATAATTTATTGGAAGGTTTATTAATCACTTACGCAAATGTTCCAGCAAATGTTTTTAAAGGTTATATAAATGGTTTTATGCGAGATTCTTTCTGTCGAAAAAACATTTGTAGAAATGTTATTAAAACGTCTACGAAAAATATTGAAAAATATTTTCGTAAACATTTTTAGAAGAATCAAAGATATATTCTAGCTAATGATTATAGGATATTTAAAAACTTTTTACCTTGAGTTTTTTTTCTCCATTTTTCAGTTTTACAAAAATATCTTAAAAACTTCTCATAATCGTTTTGTACATAATTTATTGGAAGGTTTATTAATCACTTACGCAAATGTTCCTGCAAATGTTTTTAAAAGGTTATATAAATGTTTCCATGTGAGATTCATTTTATCGAAAAAACATTTGTAGAAATATTATTAAAACGTCATCGAAAATATTGAAAAATATTTTCGTAAACATTTTTAGAAGAATCAAAGATATATTCTAGCCAATGATTATAGGATATTTTAAAAACTTTCTACCTTGAGTTATTTTTATCCATTTTTAAGTATTACAATAACATCTTAAAAACATCTCATAATCGTTTTGTACATAATTTATTGGAAAGGTTGATTAATTATTTACGCAAATGTTCCAGCAAATGTTTTTAAAAGGTTATATAAATGGTTTTATGCGAGATTCTTTCTGTCGAAAAAACATTTGTAGAAATGTTATTAAACCGTCATCGAAAATATTGAAAAATATTTTCGTAAACATTTTTAGAAGAATCAAAGATATATTCTAGCCAATGATTATAGGATATTTTAAAAACTTTCTACCTTGAGTTATTTTTATCCATTTTTAAGTGTTACAATAACATCTTAAAAACATCTCATAATCGTTTTGTACATAATTTATTGGAAAGGTTGATTAATTATTTACGCAAATGTTCCAGCAAATGTTTTTAAAAGGTTATATAAATGGTTTTATGCGAGATTCTTTCTGTCGAAAAAACATTTGTAGAAATGTTATTAAAACGTCTACGAAAAATATTGAAAAATATTTTCGTAAACATTTTTAGAAGAATCAAAGATATATTCTTGCCAGTGATTATATGATATTTTAAAAACTTTTTACCTTGAGTTATTTTTCTCCATTTTTCAGTTTTACAAAAACATCTTAAAAACTTCTCATAATCGTTTTGTACATAATTTATTGGAAAGGTTGATTAATTATTTACGCAAATGTTCCAGCAAATGTTTTTATAAGGTTATATAAATGGTTTTATGCGAGATTCTTTCTATCGAAAAAAAATTTGTAGAAATGGTATTAAAACGTCATCGAAAACTATTGAAAAATATTTTCGTAAACATTTTTAGAAGAATCAAAGATATATTCTAGCCAATGATTATAGGATATTTTAAAAACTTTTTACCTTGAGTTATTTTTCTCCATTTTTCAGTTTTACAAAAATATCTTAAAAACTTCTCATAATCGTTTTGTACATAATTTATTGGAAGGTTTATTAATCACTTACGCAAATGTTCCTGCAAATGTTTTTAAAAGGTTATATAAATGGTTTTATGCGAGATTCATTCTATCGAAAAAACATTTGTAGAAATGGTATTAAAACGTAATCGAAAATATTGAAAAATATTTTCGTAAACATTTTTAGAAGAATCAAAGATATATTCTAGCCAATGATTATAGGATATTTTAAAAACTTTTTACCTTGAGTTATTTTTCTCCATTTTTCAGTTTTACAAAAATATCTTAAAAACTTCTCATAATCGTTTTGTACATAATTTATTGGAAGGTTTATTAATCACTTACGCAAATGTTCCTGCAAATGTTTTTAAAAGGTTATATAAATATTTCCATGCGAGATTCTTTCTATCGAAAAAACATTTGTAGAAATGGTATTAAAACGTCATCGAAAATATTGAAAAATATTTTCGTAAACATTTTTAGAAGAATCAAAGATATATTCTAGCCAATGATTATAGGATATTTTAAAAACTTTTTACCTTGAGTTATTTTTCTCCATTTTTCAGTTTTACAAAAATATCTTAAAAACTTCTCATAATCGTTTTGTACATAATTTATTGGAAGGTTTATTAATCACTTACGCAAATGTTCCTGCAAATGTTTTTAAAAGGTTATATAAATATTTCCATGCGAGATTCTTTCTATCGAAAAAACATTTGTAGAAATGGTATTAAAACGTCATCGAAAACTATTGAAAAATATTTTCGTAAACATTTTTAGAAGAATCAAAGATATATTCTAGCCAATGATTATAGGATATTTTAAAAACTTTTTACCTTGAGTTATTTTTCTCCATTTTTCAGTTTTACAAAAATATCTTAAAAACTTCTCATAATCGTTTTGTACATAATTTATTGGAAGGTTTATTAATCACTTACGCAAATGTTCCTGCAAATGTTTTTAAAAGGTTATATAAATGGTTTTATGCGAGATTCATTCTATCGAAAAAACATTTGTAGAAATGGTATTAAAACGTCATCGAAAATATTGAAAAATATTTTCGTAAACATTTTTAGAAGAATCAAAGATATATTCTAGCCAATGATTATAGGATATTTTAAAAACTTTTTACCTTGAGTTATTTTTCTCCATTTTTCAGTTTTACAAAAATATCTTAAAAACTTCTCATAATCGTTTTGTACATAATTTATTGGAAGGTTTATTAATCACTTACGCAAATGTTCCTGCAAATGTTTTTAAAAGGTTATATAAATGGTTTTATGCGAGATTCATTCTATCGAAAAAACATTTGTAGAAATGGTATTAAAACGTAATCGAAAATATTGAAAAATATTTTCGTAAACATTTTTAGAAGAATCAAAGATATATTCTAGCCAATGATTATAGGATATTTTAAAAACTTTTTACCTTGAGTTATTTTTCTCCATTTTTCAGTTTTACAAAAATATCTTAAAAACTTCTCATAATCGTTTTGTACATAACTTATTGGAAGGTTTATTAATCACTTACGCAAATGTTCCTGCAAACGTTTTTAAAAGGTTATATAAATGTTTCCATGTGAGATTCATTCTATCGAAAAAACATTTGTAGAAATGGTATTAAAACGTCAATCGAAAAATATTGAAAAAATATTTTCGTAAACATTTTTAGAAGAATCAAAGATATATTCTAGCCAATGATTATAGGATATTTTAAAAACTTTTTACCTGAGTTATTTTTATTCCATTTTTAAGTGTTACAATAACATCTTAAAAACATCTCATAATCGTTTTTGTACATAATTTATGGAAAGGTTGATTAATTATTTACGCAAATGTTCCAGCAAAGGGTTTGTATAAGGTTATATAGGATTTGTACATAACTTATTGGAAGGTTTATTAATCACTTACGCAAATGTTCCTGCAAACGTTTTTAAAAGGTTATATAAATGTTTCCATGTGAGATTCATTCTATCGAAAAAACATTTGTAGAAATGGTATTAAAACGTCATCGAAATATTGAAAAATATTTTCGTAAACATTTTTAGAAGAATCAAAGATATATTCTAGCCAATGATTATAGGATATTTAAAAACTTTTTACCTTGAGTTATTTTTATCCATTTTTAAGTGTTACAATAACATCTTAAAAACATCTCATAATCGTTTTGTACATAATTTATTGGAAAGGTTGATTAATTATTTACGCAAATGTTCCAGCAAATGTTTTTATAAGGTTATATAAATGGTTTTATGCGAGATTCTTTCTATCGAAAAAAAATTTGTAGAAATGGTATTAAAACGTCATCGAAAACTATTGAAAAATATTTTCGTAAACATTTTTAGAAGAATCAAAGATATATTCTAGCCAATGATTATAGGATATTTTAAAAACTTTTTACCTTGAGTTATTTTTCTCCATTTTTCAGTTTTACAAAAACATCTTAAAAACATCTCATAATCGTTTTGTACATAATTTATTGGAAAGGTTGATTAATTATTTACGCAAATGTTCCTGCAAATGTTTTTAAAAGGTTATATAAATGGTTTTATGCGAGATTCATTCTATCGAAAAAACATATGTAGAAATGGTATTAAAACGTCATCGAAAACTATTGAAAAATATTTTCGTAAACATTTTTAGAAGAATCAAAGATATATTCTAGCCAATGATTATAGGATATTTTAAAAACTTTTTACCTTGAGTTATTTTTCTCCATTTTTAAGTGTTACAAAAACATCTTAAAACATCTCATAATCGTTTTGTACATATTTTATTGGAAAGGTTTATTAATCATTTACGCAAATGTTCCTGCAAATGTTTTTAAAAGTTTATATTCATATTTTTGATAATTGTTTTTGGTCTGAAATAGTTCTGCGGAGAAATATTAATATGACCTTTCAAAAACATTTGGATAAACATTTGCATAAAAATTTATTTAACTTTTGGACCCATTTTTTTTAGGAACATTTTTAAGTCCTTCTAAAAATCTTCTGACTTCATGTAAATTTTTCATAAAAAGAACTGTTACAAAGTCATCTTAAAAACATTTATCAAAACTTTTAATGTTTCACACATAAAAGGTTTTTGAGAATATTTATTTAAATATTTTTAAAATGTTCTTTTAATCTTTTGAAAAAGATTAAATGATCAGATTAATTGACATTTTTTATAATATTATTAGGATGTTTTTAGGAGGTTACGAAATATATATTTGTTAATCGTTTCTAGGAAGTTTTTTTAATATTTTTATAATGTTTATAAGAGGTTTATTAAAACATTTCTGAAAAACATTTTTTAAAAACGTTTTGTGTTATGTGGGAATACTTGCGGGTTTTGACACCTTCTTGGAAGGTGTTTTTTATGGAATATAAGTTACATATAAAAAAGGTTATTATTCTATAAAATTGTTTATCTACTGATGTAAAGCACGGGAAGGATAGGCATTGTTTATTTACAGAAAATTAAAAAAAAAGAAGTTTCCTTTTTATCAGTTTTGTGGAAATTAATTAAAACTTTTTATAAAGTATAAGCAAAATATATAAAAGTTTAATTAAAAAAAATTCTGTGTATGGTATGGTAAAAAATACTTGTCGATTATTCCGCTTTGATTTCAGTACTTTCTGTTGCAGAAACTTTTTGGAGTTTAAGCAAAAAAAATATATAATTCAATTAAAATATAAATATTCAATTAAAATTACTTGTCGATATTTGATTTCAGTACTTTTTATTGCAGAAACTTTTTATGGAGTTTAAGCAAAATATAAGCAGAAATAGGATGGGAGTAATAATTAAAGATTTTTTTATCAGATAACATTTTTCAAAGTGTGATTGGAAACCATACTTGCAAATGTTGACATTTTCGTAGAAGGTGTTTTTATTAATACATCAGTGTATAATTTTAATAAATTAATAAAAAAGAAAAATAAAATAAAAATATTTAATTATCATTTCATTTATGCGTTAAAAAAATGGTTATTTCTTACGAAACAGTAAAATGAAACATTTCCTAGTTGCATTGTATTCATTTTACAAACAAATTTGTGTATTATGACATATCTAATAATCATTTATTCAAAGAAAAATACAACTGCGGTTAACAGTGAATTACGCCACCATACCATATATCCATTAGATAATATGTACAATGTATTTTTTCTCTTCTTGACAAGTCACAATTAAACTTGCCTAGAATAAAGGTTCATCGATTTATTCCTTAAATATAATTATGTAAATCTAAATATATACTATATAGTTTAGATTACAACTGGACTGGCACATGTAATAGAAAGTTTCTTCTCGAAGCGACTAAAATTTGCCCATTATTATATTATAACACATTTGTTTATGCTATATGTGGGACTATATATATTTCAGTTTATAGTTAGACTTAAGACAGAACCACAATTATTTACTTACACAAAATTTGTTTCTTTAATTAAATCAATGACTCAATTACAGAATTATCCTATGTTGGTACTTTCAATTCTTTCAATTCTTATATCAATGCAGCTCTCAGTACATATTGTTTTTGAATCATGTATAAGCTGCACTTATACAAATACAAGTAATTAACCAGAGTCCAATGAACAACTCCAGCGAATGAATACCATTAAACAAATAAGAAAAATCCTATGATATATATATATATATATATATTTACATACTCATAATAGTGCACTTTTTAGGTAGCCTCTCGTCACTTAAATTTAAATTTGTTTTGCTGTACCTTTAGAGATTTATGATAATATTTACAAGGTAAAATGTTCCTCACAGCAAATTTGCTTTAATTTTACTTTGTACCAATAATTTTTCATTTCAGAGACGTTATTTGCTTAAAATTAATATACTTTAAAAATAACCCTTTCTTATTCAGTGAATTTATTATGATACACTTATAGTTTTAATTAAGCTAAATTTATTTATAACAAATTAAATTCTATATTATTGGGTTGCTATAATAATTGATGACAACAGTACAATTTAATATTATAATTTTAGTACAACACAAGAAATTCTATTTAATTACTTAACTGTATATGTTAGTGTCACTATCAAACATTTTATAGGCATGTGAAAGTTACAAAATTATTAAATGCCTTTTTCACTTACCAAACAACTGACACATTGATTTTATTTAAATATTAAAAAAAGTATTCAATAAATATATGTAAAGAGAACAATAACTTATCAACATTCTTTTAAATTATAATTTTAATTAGGATAGAGAACGATAAAGCATCCACTTAATTATAATCTATTGTTTTTTAAATTATTTTGGTCAATGTGGAAAACATTGAGATATCATGAGGGAAGAGCCGCGGTGGCTCATGGGTAGAGCTCCCGACTCTCACACCGAGGGTCGTGGGTTCGATCCCAGACGTGTACCTCTGAAAATTTTTTTCATGTGCATTTTTCGAACACCGCGACTCAGTGGCTCGGCGTGTCACTATAATGTGACGCCAGTTCAGGTGCGCGTGCGTTTCGTGCATTTTTCAGTGCATGAGAGGCACGGGCATCTGAACTATAGGGAACGTTAGGGACGCGAAGATGTAAAGAGGATCGCGGTGGTTCCATCGGGAGGACAGGAAACTGTAATTATTAGACTAATTACAGTGACCGATGATATCTTCCGATGGACACAAGCACCACTGTTTTCAACTACATGTGCTTTGTTTACAGACACACCGTTCACCTCCGTCGCTGATTAGCCCTGGCAGCATAAATAGAGCGACGTTAAATAACATAAAAAAAAAAAAAATATCATGAGGGATTCATTATAAAAATACAAGCATAAGTCCCTTCAAATAATATAAACTTAAAGCAAACACATCAAATTATATAAATAAAATGAATTAATAATATAATAAATATAATTAAAATAATGTAATAATATACATTTATTTTGTGTGCAATTCTTATTAATATTATACTTTAAGATTAAAAAAAGTTATACCATCACTTGCATGGAAATGAAAACATTGTTTTCATGGTTAGAATTTTATCAAAGTTTGTCTTTCTCTCTCTCTCTCTCTCTCTCACTCTTTCTCTCGTCGAGATGTCAAAGGTCGACATGCTAGTATAGAATATGGGCGAATATGAAATCTTCACCTTGCAATAGTATATATCTGCATTGCACTACAATAAAAAATACCGAAACGGAATAATGTGAGGTATTGGAAATAATTACGTAAATAAATAATTTAATTCATAACTTTTCACACAAAATCAGCCAAATGATTCAGCTGTGACAAAAGTATTCACCTGAAACTAGCTCCCTCTCGTGGCCACGTTTGAACTTCTTCTATAAGTTTTTACTTCTGTACGCGCTCTCTCACGGGCTGGAAAGCATTGTTTCTCTTTCTATCTCATGCCTTTCCTATACTATCTCTATCTCATTTTGTTTGAAGTTGACTATATATATCAAAAGGGAGAAGACGAAAATTGAGGAAAGGAAATCAGCAAGCAATATCTTTGGCATTGATTTTCTTGATTGTGCGTAAATGAATTCGTGTAAAACTTGTTGTACAGTAAAGATTAATAAATAAGGAACGTAATGCGTGGCCAATAGCACAAATAAATAATGTAATATTGAAGTGATTAAAAAGTAAAAATTTGGGGGGGCTAGTTAGCTGTATATAATGGCTCTCGCGCCTATACTTGCGTCAGGCGCTATCGCGCCTTTTGATATATATAACAATTAATAGTTCATAATATACTATTTTATAATTTCAAGATGTAAACTTTAATAACAGATATTTAAGGACATTCGACAATATAAGATTATTTTGTATTTTATAATTATAATATATATTAATATTATATTTTACTTAACTACTAAAAAATTTACTTATATAGGACTATTTGGTATTCGAATATATATACTTACTTTTTTTAATAAATTGTTGTTCTATACGTTTACAATTTTGATAAGTGGTCCTAAAAAGGACCGATCGTCTCCTTCTTCCTCATGCTCCTCCGCTTTTACATAGAACTACTCTGGGAAGATCGGCTATTATACGTTTGACGCGAGCAATCGCGCATAATCAGCCCACAAGTCAGTGTTGGTGGCGGTGGTGATGGTGATAAGTACACTATTGGCCTGTGAGTCAGTGGTGGTAGTAGTGATGATAGTGGGGAGTGCTTCTCCCATCGAAAGCATAAAAGGAGCCTGCTCTCGCGGACGCAGACCATTTCCTGCTATATCTTCGCCGCGTGCGCATGGAGCCGCTTAGTCGGTTTCGCGCGCACGCAGCGAATACATCGGCAGTGAGTTTAGGGCGGTCTCGCGGTGTTGTTTGTTAATTTATTACGATGAAGGGGGAATCATCGTATTTAATTGACGATTTGCTGCACTGTCGCTCGATACTCTAAGTACTTTGAGCTGACGTGTGGGTAGCTTCTGGAGAATCAGCTTTCTAAAAAATTTACTAGGTACATATGTACGCCTTTCTCTCTATTTCTATAAATCATATTCAAATGCATTGGGAAAGAGAGAGAAAAACAGAATTATATGTGCGCGCGATCTATATTAGAAAAATAATAATATATAGTCGGGATAAAGGAGTGGGATGTGCAAACGATTGTTATCAAGGTGCAATCGATTGCAATCAAGGTGCAAACGATTTGAATAAAGTGCAAATCATTTACTTAAGGTAGGTGAGGTTGCGCGGGGCAGTCTGTGTATTTATCATGTGTAATTCATGTGCGGTAAATTTAGATGGTTAATATATTCTATGAAGGGGGAATCATCGTCTATAATCGACGATGTGCTGCGCAGTTGCTACGGTACTAAGTACTGTGAGCTGACGAATGGTTAGTTCCCGGAGAATCAGCTGTCCCAAAACCTTACCATAAGCATATGTATGTCCTTGTTTCTCTTTTATCTCTAAATAAAGTTGAACGCATCACAAAAGAGATACAAAGACTGAATTACATGTGCACGCAATTTCCAATTGAAAAAACAATATACACAGCAGATTTAGGAGACATTAAATTTGAATGATGAGGGAATTATTGTATCAAATTACGATGTGCTGCAATGTCGCTGCGATACATTCGTGTAGATTTGCAGCAGATGATCTGCGTCGCCAGCAAGATGTTTTGCGGCTATATATATAAAAACATACGAAAGGCGTCTAAGGTAAGATCTCTAGTTTCTTACTCAGGAGTCCAAGCTGGAGATCGAGGACGAAACGCCTTTAATTATTTTAAAAGGCCGTGCTCTGGGAAATTCCACCAACCACAGTGGACAAAGAGTACAATAGGCTTGCTTTATTCTAAAGTAAAGCATTTAGTTCGGAGAGACCGATATTATATATACATATACATATTACCGAACGATAAAATTTTGTATCAAATAACTCGCGACACGGTCTAACACGTCGCACTCTGGCTGGTGGCTTTTCCCACGACCAGAGGGAGACGACTATCTCTCTACACTCGTTGGAGAGATCGTCGTCTCTTTTCTATATATATAGCCGCAGAACATCTTGCTGGCGTCGCAGATCATCTTGTGACAGGCGTCTAAAGTAAGATCTCCAGTTCCTTACTAAGGATTCCAAGCTGGAGATCGAGGACGAAACGCCTTTAATTATTTTAAAAGGCCGTGCTTTGGGAAATTCCACCAACCATAGTGGACAAAGAGTACGATAGGCTTGCTTTATTGTAAAGTAAAGCATTTAGTTCGGAGAGACCAATATTATTATATACATATGCATATTACCGAACGATAAAATTTTGTATCAAATAACTCGCGACACGGTCTAACACGTCGCACTCTGGCTGATGGCTTTTCCCACCACCAGAGGGATCACATAAATTGTTTATTCATTATTACTAAAAATATTATTCTTTCTTTAAAAAATCAATACTTCAGATCCTCCCTTATATTTTAAGCTATCCATACGAATTTTTTCAGACTTTTAGTTTAATATTTTGGATATAATGTTTTAATTAAAAGGTGCATATCCCTGTAATTTGGATCCGATACCCCCTTAATTTCTGGTAAAAATGAGAAATGCGAAGGACGGGTAGGGAAATGGGGGGCGGAACTTCGGCCTCCTTTTAATCTTGTAATATTAGTAAAATAAAATCCCTTGATTTTTCGTTTTCTTCTAATTCGTTATATAACTTTCATGTAAATACTCACACTTTTT
The DNA here is from genome assembly GCA_026168455.1 of Theocolax elegans. Lineage (NCBI taxonomy): Eukaryota > Metazoa > Arthropoda > Insecta > Hymenoptera > Cerocephalidae > Theocolax > Theocolax elegans. The sequence continues at coordinate 2,538,745 of CM047431.1, forward strand.
CCATTTTCAGACTTATACCATTCTGTGAAATCGGCATGACTAGATTCGGGAAAATCAATTGCCTCATATTCGTTATCGCTTTTTCGTTTAAATTTTTTTTCTTCTTTTCTTTTTCTTTCCGATCATTCGGGGAAAATTTATTTTTACGTTTTAATTTTTTCTTTTTGGAAACATCACATTGATTTTCTTTTGCGCTTTTTGAACCTATAGAAGAAATTGATAATAAAAATAAATTGTTTAGTAAGTGATAAAAGTATTAAGTTCTAAATATTAAGTAATTAAATTAGATAAGAAATTTGCTATTTTTATAAAAATCTATAACATCTTTTTACAATATTTTAGTTCACATATATTTTTTCTTTCAATGGTACTTTATTGGTAATTTAAATAAGAATTACTTTTCATAATAGTACATTTCGATAGAAGTGCGAAAGTATTGATTTTCTTACGAGTGCGGGTAATACTCGCTCGAGATGATATGTAGATTGTTTGATACTGCTCATAAATGGCATTTAAAGAATATGAAAAATGCGTGAAGTGCCATTTCACGCACATTCTATCAAAAAACATATACATTGCTCAATCAAAATATAAGGAATAGAAAATTATATCGTAAATAATCGTTTTGTAACGCGCGTACTATATAGTTTCATTGATAAAACTATATAACAAAATTAATCTAGTTTTATGTAGTTAATAAAATATTACTTACGTCGACTGTAGTATAACGAAATTAATTAATATTTTTATCGGTCTGATCAGTCCCTGATGAGGAGCAGCAGCGAGCTCGAAACGTCGGACATCATATTTGGGGTTAGTAGATTTTTGGTGCAGGGGGGCAGTCAGATTGCTTTATTAATAATTTGTTTTTATGTTTAGTTAGTGTTTTTATTTTTTATATTTTATATTTTTTATTTTTATTTTTATAGATTCTTCGGGGGTGATTATAAGTAGGGGCAATCTGATTGCCCATATAATTGACTGTAAGACCGATAAAAATATTAATTAATTTAGTTTTATGTAGGGCAACTATGATAACCTATATAGTATTGTGTAGTATTATTTTTACGCAAAAATTTCTAACCTAACTATTATAAAATAAATAATATTGTAACGAATCAATATAATATTTGATTATACTATATTGCTCGTTACATTCTCTCTCTCTGTCTAGCCTGTGTATTAATCTCTACAGATGTTACAGGTCGACGTTCGACGATTTTCGGCGATTTTCGCGGACCTTCGTAAAGGTAAAAGTAGGGAAAGAGAGAGAGAGTTTTCGGTTCGTAAGTGCGAGAGCACTGAGACTAATCTCAACCGTCGAGAGATTGAATTCAACCGTGTGATTAATCTCAACCGTCGTGAGAAACCTTGTTGTTTATTCTTCTCTCCATATTTTGATCGTCCCGTGCTTGTGATCCCGGTGCTGTGCTGGTGATCCAGTGGAGTTATACTAGTTTGTTTGGCGACGACGCAGCCCAGGAAGCTAAAGAGTAGCGACTACGCAGACTTCGCTTGGTTGTTTAATTATCGATCGCGGCTCACGCACTGTAAGTGCCAGTTTTGTAGTCTCTCTCTCTCTCTCTTTCTCTCTTTATTTATTTTGCGTATATATCGACCTGCGTTTCGCGCGCTACGACGCGCCTGTATTACTTTTCCCGAAAACATTTATTTTAGTTATTAATTAAATATTGCATTGTTGCTTATTTGATTGTTAACCCTCTTTTCTCGCGTTTCGCTAAATAAAGTTTACCGCCGCCTCCGCCTATACGGCTTATTATAGTCGTATTATTACTGAGCGGCTGATCGCGTAAATGAGACTATTATTTTAACGGTTCTAAATTGTTATTATTTTATTGCATTTATTATTAAAAATAGCAAAACCGTTACATGGCGCCCATCGTGCATGGTAATTAGCGTTACGCGTAATAGTTATAATTAATAGTCTCAAAATTTAATTTCTAATATTTAAAAATTTTTAATTTAGTCGATATACGTGTTAAATTAAGAGATCTAATTTCGAGCATTTCGAGAGCGGTGTTTACGCTACAAATAATATTTGAATATTGTAACTTCTATACATTTCGAAAATATTCTTTTGAATCCTATATTATTTGAATTTTAAATCGAATTTTCTTTTCGTTTAATTTTAGCGTATTGCGAATTTGATTATTTCGTGTTTTTTTTTTTTTATATTTATTTGTTTATTTAAATAATTATTAGCGACACCGCGGAAAATATAATTATTGCTTTTCTAATAATTTTTCGTAAACTGTATAATCGCAATTTAGGTTGAGTTAGTCTATTTCGCGTGCGTGCATGTAAGTGTGTGTGTGATTTACGCGGTAAATATAAGTATTGTAGCGTATCACGGTACATGTATGTATGTGTATGTTAGCGTGTGCGCAAATAAAGTAAATTGATTTATTTTTTTTTAAATTTGAATTCAATTTAATTTTTTTTTGTTGTTATTATAAATTATTAAAATATCTTTTATAGCGTTTCTTCGCAATTTAAAATTTTGTTTTTTTTTTTAATAATTATTATCTTTAAACAATTCGTTTTAATTTCTTTCAAATTTCTTTGTATACTAAATTTGTTAATTCAATTTAATTCTATTTTTCGTGAACAATTGGAAAATTTATTTTAACAAGTTGCAGATTTGTGAGACTTTGTTTTTTTTTTACAAATTAGTTGTTTTTTATTAAATTTAAGCGAATTTGCATATAATTTGATAGCGATTTGCAATTATTTTGTAATTTGTTCGATAAATTTTTTTAACTGTGAGAATTTATTTTGCTAATAAGGCCTAAAATTTACATTTTATTTAATTTTTATAATTCAAAATGGCGTGTATGAACGAGTGTGATTTCGATCAAACGTACGGAGTCGAGATCCAAGGATGGATTTTGAATCTAACAAGCGATCAATTCGATTCTGTACTTGATCAGCTAGAATTGACGCGCGACGGTACGCCCTTTGTACGTGTAGATAGGTTATATAGGCGTTTACGCGGCGATTATACAGCCGCGGATTTCGTCCAGTCAACTAGTGACGATGATTTAGTTTCGCGGACTCGTCGTGAACAAAGACTCTGCACCGTTTTGAAACATGCGAAATTTAGCGAAGAAGCGCAAGCACAGATTGCGCACAGACAATTTGAAATCTTAATCAAGCGGATGAGAGCGGATTCTCTCCGCTTGCCAATAGCTCGAAGTCAAATGACGATCAACTTGCCGATTCCGATGCGGAATCGCAGCATAGCGAGGTTAACGCGGGAAATATCGCGGGGAACTTTGCGGAAAAACGCGGCGGAAAACACCGCCGAAATAATTTAAATCAAATCTTTGAATACTTCGAAATAATAGCGCAGTCTACAACGCTCCAAGGGGTTTAGCCCTGGAGTTCAGTAGAACGCAATCGCTTGCCTTTCAACAAGAGAAGGTGTTGAATTATCTAAGGCAGCAATTAGCGGATTTTGCGACGAGTACGCAGCTTCCAACGCAAACGTCAATTGCGGCGGAAAAGCAGCGGAAAAATCGCAAAAGTGTAAATTTTCAGGATACGTTTAATTTAAATTACTTTAAAGCTGATAAGTATCCGCAAGCAACCTCAGACGTCAACGCAACACACAATCGGAAATTAATTCGGATCCACGTTTGAACGCAAACGCTCCGTGTTGTTCCGACTCCCACGTCTAGCGACATACGTCAATTTTCGTCTCTGCCAGCTCCTGCGGATTGGCCATGAGTCTGGAAGGGGGGGAAATGTGCCTGTAGTTATGAGTGAATCAACTTACACAACTCTTGTCGAATATGTCGACGAAAGCGCTTACGCAGTCACATGACGTAGGTCGCACTGTTCGCCAGTGGAATATTAAGTTTTCCGGCGAAAAACGCGAAAGCATCGAGGAATTTATTCAGCGCATAGAAGAATGTCGCAAGTTAGCGCATATTTCCGACGCGGATTTACTGAATGCTTTCTCGGAGCTGTTAACTGGCGTAGCGCTACATTGGTATCGCCAATCGCGGAAAGATTGGAATACTTGGGCTGATTTTTGCAATGCTGCTCGACGATGTTATGGCGTTTACGCGGCGATTATACAGCCGCGGATTTCGTCCAGTCAACTAGTGACGATGATTTAGTTTCGCGGACTCGTCGTGAACAAAGACTCTGCACCGTTTTGAAACATGCGAAATTTAGCGAAGAAGCGCAAGCACAGATTGCGCACAGACAATTTGAAAATCTTAATCAAGCGGATGAGAGCGGATTCTCTCCGCTTGCCAATAGCTCGAAGTCAAATGACGATCAACTTGCCGATTCCGATGCGGAATCGCAGCATAGCGAGGTTAACGCGGGAAATATCGCGGGGAACTTTGCGGAAAACGCGGCGGAAAACACCGCCGAAAATAATTTTAAATCAAATTTTGAATTGACTTCGATAAAAACGCTTAACACAACTATACCGGTAAGACCAATTCCTACCATTTCGACCGCGATGATAACGACCGCTACTACAACTACGTACTCGACGACGCAAGCAGCGAGTACTCATTCACAATCAAGAGGTGCGATACCAAAAACGGTATTTTCTTCAAAAGAAAATAATAAAATAGATAATGATATCGTTTTATGTGCATTAGCTAATAGCGCAGTCTACAACGCTCCAAGGGGTTTAGCCCTGGAGTTCAGTAGAACGCAATCGCTTGCCTTTCAACAAGAGAAGGTGTTGAATTATCTAAGGCAGCAATTAGCGGATTTTGCGACGAGTACGCAGCTTCCAACGCAAACGTCAATTGCGGCGGAAAAGCAGCGGAAAAATCGCAAAAGTGTAAATTTTCAGGATACGTTTAATTTAAATTACTTTAAAGCTGATAAGTATCCGCAAGCACCTCAGACGTCAACGCACACACAATCGGAAATTAATTCGGATCCACGTTTGAACGCAAACGCTCCGTGTTTTCCGACTCCCACGTCTAGCGACATACGTCAATTTTCGTCTCTGCCAGCTCCTGCGGATTGGCATGAGTCTGGAAGGGGGGGAAATGTGCCTGTAGTTATGAGTGATCAACTTACACAACTCTTGTCGAATATGTCGACGAAAGCGCTTACGCAGTCACATGACGTAGGTCGCACTGTTCGCCAGTGGAATATTAAGTTTCCCGGCGAAAAACGCGAAAGCATCGAGGAATTTATTCAGCGCATAGAAGAATGTCGCAAGTTAGCGCATATTTCCGAAGCGGATTTACTGAATGCTTTCTCGGAGCTGTTAACTGGCGTAGCGCTACATTGGTATCGCCAATCGCGGAAAGATTGGAATACTTGGGCTGATTTTTGCAATGCTGCTCGACGATGTTAGGGCGTTGAGCAGAACTTTCAGCAGCGCTTAATGGCGGAAACGCAAGCACGCAAGCAGGGTAGAGAAGAGCCTGCTCGTGATTACATTTTCTGCTTGCTAACCATATTTAGCAGAATGGATGCGCCTCCAAGTACGCAGTTTCAGCTAATCATGTTGTATGCTAACATGTTGCCGTCTGTTCGGAAGTTAGTTCCGAAAGAAAAAGTTACAAGCGTCGATAGGCTTGTGCAGCTAGCTCGTCAGGCGGAAGAGCTTATCAAGGAAGAGCGGAATTTTCCCGCGCCTCCGCCGCCAGAAAAGAGCGTTCTGCCTTCTGTGGCTTATAAGCAGCCAGATGCCAGAGGTAAGAAGGGCGGCAAAGCTGCTAGCGATGATGCTACGGTAAAAGTAGCGAGTATCGCAGAACCTACAATGGAAAATTTGGCCAAACTCTTAGAGAAGATGCTAGATGAAAGATGTAGCAAATATGCGAATTCTTTTGCGAATTCCGCCAATAAGAAAGGCCAAAACGCGCGTAATTCTAGTAAACCAGGTGTGCCGAAAGGAGCAAAGAATGTCTCTGGTAAGCCGTCCGGCGTGACTATTATAGAAGTCAAGGATGACCAATCATCTAAGGCTCATACGAAATCCGCGTGTAGTCGCAACCGCGATAAGAAAGCAGGTCCCAAAGAGCGTGTGTACTGCTATCGCTGCGGTTGGCCCGGGTATATCAAGACGGATTGTCCTGAGTGCTCGGGAAACGAGAAAAGGGGCGAATAGATAAGGTCCCTATCGCCCCAATTATTAGTGCGACCTCTGATGTGGATGAAATTCCATCAGTAATTGCGCAAACGGAGAAAATGCCCTCGCTTTTGCCTGTCGGAATTGACAGACAATCAGCGGAAAAAGGTGTTTGCGATTCTCGCGCTGGAACGCCAGTTGAGGAAGGAACTCTACAGTCTATTCGCTGGTGGCTGCAGATCGGAATCGGTGGATTCCGCGTACGCGCTTTGTACGATTCAGGGGCGGCTCGCACGGTTATTAATTCCTTAGGCTTGCAAATAGCATCAGCCATAGGAAAATCGTTAACTCCTTACATTGGACCAGGTGCACGACTCGCTAACGGCCAACGCGCTCCAATACTTGGACGTTTAGAGCTGCCGTTTGATTTAGCGAATGAACGCCATTACTTAGATGTTTTAGTACTGAGCGATCTCGACGCCGATTGTATACTCGGTGCCGATTTTATTCGTGCGTTTAACGCTGTTTTGTTGCCGCGTGAAAATCAGTTGCTGATTGAAAATGTGGTTGACGCAATTCAGCTTGAAGTATCTGCTATCGGCATTGGTGAGGCCTGCTCACTTACTGCTGTTGGCTTAGCAGATATTGACGAAGCGCAACGCAAACAACTCAATGAGTTGTTAGAAAAGCGTTTGACTGCTCCGAATGCAAAGCTAGGTTGCACTAACTTAGCTGAGCATGAAATTGATGTGGGAGGTTTGCGTCCCATCAAACAGCGCTATTATCCGGTATCTCAGAAGATCGAGCAAGAGATGCACGCTCAAGTGCAAGAGATGCTTGACGCGGGGATAATTCGCCCGTCGACGAGCGAGTGGTCGAGTCCAGTAGTCATGGTGCGTAAATCTAATGGATCCTACAGGTTTTGCATCGACTACCGAAAGCTTAATTCCGTCTCGAAGACCTGCGCTTATCCGCTTCCCTATATGGAGATTATTTTGCGTAAACTCCAAAGGGCACGCTACATAAGCACGCTGGATTTAAGCAGCGCATACCATCAGATTCTGATGAAAAAGGGATCGGAACATGTGACGGCTTTCACGGTGCCTGGCTTAGGCTTATATGAGTTTACTCGGATGCCGTACGGTGTGGCGGGGGGGCCCGCTACGTTTCAACAGCTGATAGATATGGTGATAGGTCCTGATCTTGAACCGTACGCGTTTTCGTATCTCGATGACGTCATTATAGTCACCGAGACGTTCGAAGAGCATCTCAAATGGCTTGAGCATGTCATAAAGCGGATTTCCGCCGCGGGACTTACGATAAACCGTGGGAAAAGCGAATTTTGCCGCAACGAGGTTAAGTATCTTGGCGTGTTGGTGAATCGCGATGGATTTCGCCCTGATCCGGACAAGATAGCGCCGATCGTGGATTATCCTGCGCCAACTAACCTCAAAAAGCTACGCTCTTTCTTCGGCATGGCTCCGTGGTATAGAAAGTTTCTAGAGGATTTTGCTACGCTTGCGGAACCGCTTACCAAGTTAACCAAGAAAAATGTTAAATTTGAGTGGGGCGAGGAACAACAGTTTGCTTTTGAACAAATCAAAGCGTTGATAGCATCTGCGCCTATCCTCCATCGGCCATCTTTCGAGCATCAGTTCGTGATCCAGACTGACGCTAGCGACACTGGCTTAGGAGCGGTTTTAACGCAAATTATCGACGGAGAAGAGAGAGTACTTAGTTTCGCCAGTCGTACGTTAAACGCGGCGGAACGGAACTACTCGGTTACCGAACGAGAGTGCTTGGCTGTATTATGGGCCGTGGAAAAATTCCGCTCATATGTAGAGGGCTATCGCTTTAAGGTTACAACTGACCACAGCAGTTTGAAATGGCTGTGCAACTTACGTAACCCTACTGGACGCTTAGCGCGTTTGGCACTTAAGCTCCAAAGCTATGATTACGAGATCGAGCACCGCAAAGGATCTCTTGATGCCCTCTCTCGTGCATTCGAAGACGACTCGGATTGCGACATCGCTGTCGTTAGTTTGCCGTACAATACACAAGATGAGTGGTATACGCAAAAACTTGCAAATGTCAGCGGAAATCCGGAAAAATACCAAGACTGGAAGGTGTTTGGAGGCAGACAGTATCATTATAAGCCTGACCCTTCCATAGATGACTATTTTGAAGACGAAGATGCTTGGAAACTAGCGATACCGCAGGATAAACGCCAACAAATTCTCTGCAAGAATCATGATGAGCCAACTGCTGGACATCTTGGCCGAAACAAGACATATCAGCGGATAGCGCGATACTATTATTGGCTTTTACGATGCTTAAAGATATCGCCGAATTTGTGCGGAATTGCTCGATTTGCCAGCAATGTAAAGTGCCAGAGCATGCTCCTGCAGGTTTCATGGGAAAACGTGTTATTTCGCATCCATGGGAAATTGTTGCAGGTGATATCATGGGACCGTTTCCGCGTTCTTCGCATAGATTTGAATATCTTTTAATATTCATGGACTTATTCACTCGTTGGATAGAGTGTATCCCTATACGGAAAGCGAACTCGCATACCATTCGGCGCGAGCTGAATGAACGCGTTTTCTAGCGTTTCGGCGTGCCTGATGTTTTTCATTCCGACAATGGCACGGAGTTTAAGAATGCTGCTATGGAGCAATTCTTAACTGAACATGGCGTGGTGCATTCTACGATTCCGCCATTACCATGCACAGGCGAATCCTGTAGAGCGTGTTAATCGCACGATAAAAACGATGATTACTTCGTTTATCAAGGCGAACCATAAAACATGGAATGCTCATATCTCTGAGCTCATGTTTGCGTACAATACCGCCGTGCAAGATTCTACCGGCGCAAGTCCTGCTTTCCTAAATATGGGAAGAAACCCTGTTCCGCCGAAAAGCTTGCGGAAAACAGAAGATCAAGCCGTCGCCGACAGCGAAGCCGCAGCAGCTGTTCAAAATTGGCAACAGCGTATGCAAACGTTGGCAGAGCTGCAAGCTCAAGCTGCTGAACGAGCGACATGCGCACAAGCCCGTCAGGCCGAATATTATAATTCAAAACGCCGCGATGTACAATTTGCCGTGGGACAAAAAGTTTCTAAGCGAAATCGTATACTTTCGTCCGCTGCCCAAGGCATAGCTGTTAAGCTAGCTCCGAAGTATATCGAACCTTTTATCGTTTCGGCGTTACTCGGCTCAAACGTGGTAGAGCTCATCAGCAATGATGGAAAAGAAGCAGGTAAATGCCACATCAATGACCTGAAACCGTATTATGAAGACCAGACAGACGTAACTGAGGAGAGTAAATTAAATCGAGAGGATGCGACGAGGAACAGCGAGGGATTAAACGCAGAGCAAAGAGCTAGCGACGAGTCCAACGTTAATGATCCTGTGAGCGCGAACGCACTGCGTAAGCGAGGTAGGACGCGCAAAACTCGGGTAGTTGTTAGTCGTATGACCGCGGTTGATCGTGCCCTTTCTAACGAGCGATTGAAGGCGAACGCTTATATACACGCGAATCCTTCGACGACGGAAAATAGGCGCGGAAGACCGAAAGGGGTGAAGAACAGGCCCGTATCCCCGGTGGAAACGATCGAACGGCGCACTCGGTCGCGAAAACCGTAAAATTCCCTTCGAGCGATTGATGTATTTACGCGTACTGTTCTCTGAATCTGTAATTTTTATAATCTTTTTCATTCTGTCATTCGTATTAAACATGGCCTGATATTTACTAACCTGTTCCAGAATTGTGTCTGATGAACTGCGCAAGTCGCTTATTGATGCGGATATTGCTGGAGACGCCGTGTTAAGCTCAGGCACGTTAACGCCTGAAACGGTAATCGAGGTGACCGCCTCCGATCAGTCAGGCCCTTCCGACCTGCAAGGTTGGTGGACTCAGTTGGAGGCCAAATTGCAGCAACTTCGCCAAGCCTCACGGGAACTTCGTCGGATGGAGACGGAGGTACTAGCAGAGTACGACCGCTTCTGCGAGCAATTTGGCGACGACGCAACTCAAGCGTCTGGCAATTGGCCTAGATCAATTGAGGTGCGAAGACGCTGCCAAATGGCCTATGACGCAGAGAGACAGCGAATTCGCGAAGAGAATGACCTCTCAGAGGCTGAAACTGAACTGAATTCGCTGTCTCTCTGCGTCATAGGCCATTTGGCAGCGTCTTCGCACCTCAATTGAGAAAGCGCGAGAAGCCATTAGTCGCTTCCAACGCGATTCATAGCTCGAAGTTGCTCCCCTCTTAAAAAGAGTATATGGGGAAACGATCCGCTGAAGCGCGATGGACGGCGCTAGCGGAAGGATCCGCTTCTGACGGAGAGCAACCGGCGGGGTCAGACTCGGCAATTCAAGAAGCTGAGGAAGCACTTGCGACGTTCCGACGACAGAAGGAACGACAGGTGGTCTACCTTCAGCAGCAGCTCGATGCGGTGTTAGCTCGGAAAGCTCAGGCAGAGGGCAAAACAGTGCGTAGTCGCAAGTGCTACGTCTGTGGGTTGCCAGGTGTAGCGCGTGGACGCAAATGCCCGAATCGGGTAAACCATAGCACCTATGAGCGACCACGCCAATAATTTTTATAGATTGGTTTTTTTATGATTCTTATATGCATCGCCTAATATGTACAATAAAGAGAGAAAAATCCATACTGGGCTTTATTTTATTTATTTATAAATATTATTTATGTTAATTACCTTTTTCATTTTGTCTTCTGGCCTAGAGAGAGAGTAGAAATGCAGAGCTGGTACGTCTTCGGCTACCCAGCGCCTGGAAGGGGGGAGTGTAACGAATCAATGTAATATTTGATTATATTATATTGCTCGTTACATTCTCTCTCTCTGTCTAGCCTGTTTGTCCCAACCTAACGAACTAGATATCCAAAGGCCCAGGCTAAGAACTTCAGTTGAATATTCTATAGGCGTATCAGTGATAGCAAGCCTTTGTAGTGTATCAATATTAAGACCAGTGACATATTGCTGACTACCTAACAAAATAACTTTCGTTTTCTGAGCATTCAAGAGAAGCCCGTTTTCAACAGCCCAATTACTAACCGCATCGATGTCTCTCTGTAAGGATTTAATATCTTGCGCAATATCACAAGGGGCAATATGGGAATAGATCTGAGTATCGTCAGCAAAAATCATGTATTTGCTGGAGGTTAGAACATTAGGAAGGTCGTTGATAAATACTGAGCATAATAATGGTCCCAATACACAACCCTCAGGAAATCCAGTGAGAGTTTTCCTCCACTGAATCTAACGTACCATGACTCTGGGTGCTAGGGTGTAATTCTGAACGCATTGAAGGGAGGGAAGTGAGGTCTTCCTGACAATGAATCGGAATAAAGGACGACTTGACAGATTTGCGCATACATACGGTCAAATTCCTAACAGTGGGTCTAAGATAGCCCTTTTCTTTTGCGACCTGCCTAGCAGCCTTTTCAAGTATATAAACTTCACGTGGCCAGATCGGGGAGACAAAAATCCTCGTGCCTCCTCCGCACCCAAATACAGAGGCGGCCGTTTGGTTTTTTAGGGCAGCTGTTTTTGAAATAATCAAGTCTTTCACCGTGGGTGAGGACAACTTGATGACAATCGCTGTATCACGCTTAATTATTACAGGATTACTAGTCGAAGCCTCGGCATTTTCGGTTTTATTCTCCTAAAGACGGGCCAGCATAACGTGAGAAAAAACAGAAGCTAGCCCCAACAACTGCAGTATGCGGTGTACAATTTGCTCGGGCGTGTGATCAAGCCCTGCCGGGATGCCGGATATTTTTATTTCGCACGCATCAATCATAAATTTAGACTCGGAATACAAATCTTGACGGAGTGAAGCAATTTCCCTTTGTGTGGCATCTCGAGTATCCGTGATGAGTTCGCGTAGAGAAGAGACTTCGTTATTAAATGGAGTTTGAAAATTAGCAAACCAACGCTGCACAATCGAGTCATCGTATTGATTTTCCATAATAGATTTGTTAAATTGCACAGTTTTAGATTTAAGATTGTCGAGGCGTGCTAAGTGACTCGCGGGACTGGCTTGGACCAGTGCGATTTAGCAGTATGAATAATTGACGGCGAGAAAGGCGAGGCACTATGCTTTTCAATTGCGATCGCAGATGTTTGAGGTCACGTTGACCGAGAGCAACTTGTTTTGATGCGACGTCTCATTCACCGAGAGACAAGCACAGAGTGGATCGTTACAAAGAATTAAAGTCGCGTCTACGGAACCAAGAGGATTAATACAGGTCAAGTGTAATAGCCTGCCGTATCTAGTACAATCTATACAGTCGCTTGTGTCCAGATTGATGTTTTCACCGCATAACAAGCATTTACTAACATTCATAGTACGTATATTAGGGTGCTTCATAATTTCCCGACTATTCCGAATCCTGGAAGTAAGCCCTCTAAAAGTTAATATATGTAAAAATATTGGTTTTCCGCGCTGACTGCATTTATATAAATGAGATTTAATGGTAGCAACTTTAGTTTAAAGATTTTTTAAAAGTAGATGCTATTTAGGCAAAAACTCGGCTTAGCGCAGTGTAGAATTGCTTACATTTTTCTCAACCAAATCGAACCTAATCACTCACGATTGATTTCTTTTACAAATACATAAACTTTTTCCTATAAATTTTACTAAATAAGGTCTTCATTCTATTTTGTACCCGTAAATAACGAATTTTTTAAAAGTATTATTATCATTTTCTCACAAAATTTTTTATATATCGGGATACAAAATATAAACTAAGATATTTTATAAAAAAAAAGTTATTAGCAAAGTTGTAGTACTTAATAAAAGCAACAAAAGTAGAGTAATATTTCAAGAATAAGAATTACTTTACGCGCCCGATTCAAAGCTTTGCACTATTTTTGACTGAATTATTTTTACTTCTTTCTTTCTTTTTATTTAATGGCCGTGGTTCTCAACCTTTGACGCCGATATGCGAATTTATTTTTACGTGTCATTAAAATAGCCTTAAATTTTATAAAATTAAATTGTTCTCTATGCTTATGAAACATGTGCGCATTCGCAGAACACAACCGTTAAAAAATTTGAGTAGCCATAGTTTGCATTAGTATGTCTTAAATTTTTAAGTAATTTAATTTTATATTTTCTGTGAGTAATTATTAGTATTATTATTATTATTATATCAACTCAGTAAAGATAAAATATTGATTATAAAAAAACAATCTACATTCATTACATATATTGAAATAAAATTATTTATCCGATTTTTTCAGTTAGTTATAAATAAATTTACAAATGCCGAAGTCTAAACGTGCTAATATTTTCTACCTGGTTGGATCAGAAATAAATTCTTTATCAACAACGAATTTACCTAATAAAGGTGATGCTTAAAATCTTTTTTTACATTATCATTTAGCAGAACATAAAACTATTAAACAGAGTGCAATTCTGGCTGCGAATGCAGTTTTAGAAATATGGAAAAAATATTCTATTTCAACCATTTATAAAGGTCATTTAGTGATTAAGATAAAAAAATTATTTACAAAGTGGAAAAGCTTAAAGAAACGTAAAAGTGTGAAAAGCAAAATATCAAAAAAATTTATTGCAGATCAAACTAATTTTCAAAAAGAATTGTTCAGTTTATTTGATATAGCTCATCAAAAGTCTTTGGAAACTGATAGTATAGAGGCATCTATGTTTTTAGAATTGCAAAGAGAGTGTCCTCGAAACAAAAATAAATGCACTTCTAGAATTCAAGATAATATAAAAAATAATATTCTTAATAAATCAGATGTTTCTTGTAAGCGCAAAACAAATAACTTGAAAGAAGATTCATCAGAAATGTGTAATTCACAAAGTTCAATTGATTCTTCTAATGAAATAACAAATAAAAGTGATTCAGAATTTATCGTAAAAGCATCAGGTAGGCATTATAAAAAAAAGTTTAAACCACTGATTAATGAAATGGTAGCGTCAACATTAGATAAGACAAATATTAGTGATAGAAAAGCAAGTATAGTAGTGTCATCCATAGCTAGTTCAATGAATGCGAATATCTCAAATATTCCATTAAGTCATTCCAGTATAAGAAGACAACGTATGAAAAACCGGGAAAACATGTACTTAAAAATTAAGAATACGTTTAAGTCAAAAAAAAAGTAGAACGTCTACCCATAGTTGTTACCAGAGGGAAAGAAGAACAACTTTTAGCGGTTCCCAAATTAACTTTAGGAACTGGATTAAAAATAGCTAATGAAGTTACTACAGCATTGATTGAATGGAATTTAGAAGAAAAAATTAAAGCTATGTGTTATGACACGACAGCTTCAAACACAGGTAACAAAAAAGGAGCCTCTGTTTGTATTGAACAAACGTTAAATACTGAATTACTCCATTGTAGTTGTAGGCATCACATATTTGAAATAATTCTAGAAGCTGTTTTCAAAGTTTGTATTGGTGTAAATTCTACAAGTCCTGATATCCAAATATTTATCACTTTCAAAAATCATTGGAGCACTATAAATAAAAGTAAATTTATCACTGCACTAAATGACCACAATATTTCTTCAACTATTTTATTGATGCGCAAACAGATTATTCAATTTGCTGAAGAAATGTTACAGATGTACCAACCTCGAGATAATTATAAGGAATTATTAGAACTCGTAATAATGTTTTTAGGTGGTCAACATTTCACATTTAAAGCTCCTGGTGCAACACACAGAGCTAGATAGATGAGTAAAGCAATATATTCGTTGAAGATATATATGTTTCAAAAACAGCTAACTTTTAATCCATATGAACTAGAGGGTATACAAAGAATTTGTATATTTCTATGTTTTGCATATGTAATTCCATGGTTTACTGCTCCTAAGTCAGTTGTACCACCACAAAATGATTTAAATTTTTTAAAGAAATTATATTCTTATAAAAATATTGATCCAGCAGTCGCTAATAGTGCTTTGGATAAATTAAAGCGACATTTGTGGTACCTTTCAGAAGAATTAGTCTGCTTATCATTCTTTGATAATAATGTTTCAATAAGCGTCAAACAAGAAATGGTAAAAGCACTCAAAACACCTGGAAAAAAGAACCGTAAAATTAGAGCAACTATAGATGAAATAAATATACCTAATCAAGGATTACCAGATTTTATAACAAGCAATAGCTATAAATTTTCTGACATACTTGGCCTCGACAAATCCTTTCTATTAGAAGATCCAAGTAAATGCAACGAAAACGATAGTTACATTGTCTCTTCAGAACTATGCAAATCTTTAAGAGTCGTTAATGATGTAGCAGAACGTGGTGTTGCTCTCATACAAGATTATAATAATTCAATCACTTACAATGAAGAGCAGAAACAATATCTTTTGTTAGTTGTAAGCCAACATCGGCAAGAATTTCCCAGTTGTTCAAAAAGTAACATTCAAAAATCATTTGTACACTGATAAATCAATTTGTAATTAATATAATGTAGATTCCAAATCAAATACATTTTTCTTATAAATTATTATGTCTACTCCTTTCATCAGACAATGATATATGATGACATATGACATATGATTCAAATGACTATGATTCAATGACATATGATTCAAATTTTTGCTGATTGTTTGATTCCCTGAAATAAAAAAAAATACACAAATTATCTGAATTTTAAACTAAAACTTAAAGAAAATTTTGAGGTTAATTGGTAAATACTTATCTAAATTATAACATTAAACTTTATTATATTGATGAACTTTGAAAAAATAATATAAATTTATAAAATCTTGTAATTTTGTTGATATTATAAACTGAAAAAGTTAGTTAAACGCGTTAAAAACTCAAGATGTACTTCCAATAGCAGAAGAGCACGCACGCGGCACGCGACACATTTGCGAGCGGCAATGGTAACCAGCGCCAAACACTTTCACATTTTCGCGGTAAATTCAAATAGTTATACAAATTTTTTTATACAGTACAATTATTATTTATAATAAGTAACAAATATTTATTTAGCAATAAATATATTTTAAATATAATTTTTTGCAAAAGTTGTTAACACAATTTAAAAAAATCATTAGATATTTTAAATATATATAATAGACATACGTACATGCATTTTCAATTCAAGATACGTTTATTAAATGACAGGTTAACTATAAGACAAGAGTAAGCCTGAGATGATATTGAACTTTGAATTGTGTGCGTAGATTAATTCTTATTCTTGAAATAGCTTCCTTTTTTAAACAATTTCACACGGTAAGCTACTCACGTTTATGTGCACCAAATCTAACGTAATTACTCTACTTTCGTTGCTTTTATTAAGTACTACAACTTTGCTAATAACTTTTTTTTATAAAATATCTTAGTTTACATTTAGTGTCCCGATATATAAAAAATTTTGTGAAAAAATGATAATAATACTTTTAAAAAATTCGTTATTTACGGGTACAAAATAGAATGAAGACCTTATTTAGTAAAATTTATAGGAAAAAGTTTAAGTATTTGTAAAAAGAAATCAATCGCGAGTGATTAGGTTCGATTTGGTTGAGAAAAATGTGAGCAATTCTACACTGCGCTAAGCCGATTTTCTGCCTAAATAGCATATGCTTTTAAAAAATCTTTAAACTAAAGTTGCTACCATTAAATCTCATTTATATAAATGCAGTCAGCGCGGAAAACCAATATTTTTACATATATTAACTTTTAGGGGGCTTACTTCAACGTTTCGGAATAGTCGGGAAATTATGAAGCACCCTAACGTATATACAAAAGCAGGCAAAATCTTGCATCGACCTGACATCTAGCGGTAAAATTAGAAAATATTTTGTGGGATAGCTTGACTCAATCGGTAATATGCACGTGTCTAATTAACCTTAAAAAATAAAATTATTTGCGCAAAACTACAATAAACTAATGACTCACTGTAAATAATACACTAAAAAACGTTTGTAACAAGTTTAAAACGTTGCTATTGTAGAGGCGTAGAAGTAGATCGTTGTAGACCAAAATATTGTCGCTCCAACAGCACGAGTACAACAGGCATCTCTCCAGGGTTTAACCTCAAAATGTCAAGACTGCATCCAGAAAAGTCACTCGCGGCCAAATAAATGCAAGAAAATGAGATGCAGATTAGCAGAAAGCTTCAGGGCCGCATTGAGGACTCTTCTGTGGACAATTTACTCCAAGGAGTATGAAAAATCAAAATTAGTGTTACAGAAGAAACAGAGCTTTCAAAGGAGCTGCGTATAGCTTACCAGAGAGAGAGAGAGAGAGAGAGATATTCATTTGTACATTACAAAAAAGAGAGAGATAGAGAGAGAAAAACAGACAGAGAGAGAGAGAGAGAGAGAGACAGATAGAGAGAGGGATTGATTAATTGATGTACTTTTATTTGTTCTTTGGAGTTGAAACCCCGTAGGCACTTGAAATGATTTATACATTATGATTTTACAGTAAAAAGTGTAAAATAATATAAAATAACAATAATAATAACAAAATTCCTAATATAATTTAACTACTTAAAAACTAAATTGCGCATTTGCCAGTAGAACACTGCTCTCAGTGGATAAAACTGTATAAATAATAACATGACAATAGAATCGATATAATAAAATAGAGTTAATTAAATAAAATAACATAATATAAAATAAATTAATTGTCACATTAAGAATTACAAAAATGCAATAATTACACAAATAAATAAATACACATCAGACGCTGAGAACAATTATCACAGTACGATATGCTTATATTCTAGTCGAGGTGAGGGATTTGAGGTTATGTTATGCCCTCATTACACATTCTATTTTCCCAGGCAGTTTGGTCGAGTCCAAACAGGTGATTAAATAATGAACTTTTGAAATGACTGATAGATGAAAATGGTGGAAGTTCATTTATGATTTTAGATGCAGTAATGATAAATGATTTATTGAATGCCTCGGTACGAGGGGGAAGATAATTTAGCGATTTTGATGGATGACGAGAGAAGATGCGGGGGTTATGTTGGAGAGTATTAATTTGATACAATGATTTGCCAGATAAATGGGAGAGTTATGAGCGATGATGCCGTATGCAAGTGAGTCAATGAGGTATGAGCGTCTGGACTCGACTGACAACCACCTGAGACTTAACCTATATGGAGTTACATGCTCCCTCCTTGCTATGTCCCCCCACACAAATCGGACACAAGCATTCAGTAGCCCTTGAAGCTACAAATTTTTGGTTTGATCGACGTCATTATATACCGCACACGCATAGTCGAAATGCGGAAAAACTAGTGCTTCAACCAGACTCTTCCTAAGACCTCGTGACAAAGTCTTCTTATAGTAGCGCAATGAGTGTAAAACCCCATGTACGCGATTCGAGATAGATAGCACCTGTTTTGTCCAATCGAGAGAGGGAGAGATCATGACCCTAAACGATTTAACCTCACATTCATAATTCAAGAGATTCGCTCCCAATCCAACCTTCGGGGCAGTGTTCAAGTCGATACGCGATAAAAAAGCCTGACTACCCAGAATCATAACATTCGTTTTTTTACATTTAGCTTCAGGCTGTTCGTGTGATACGTTGCACCCCTAATTCAAATTCTGACGGAAAAAACGAATGATAGACCTGTGCATCATCGGCAAACAGCATACAATCGCTGTGTAAAAGAACTTTCGGCAGATCGTTAATATAAATAGAAAAAAGTATTGGGCCAAGAACACTGCCCTGAGGCACTCCCGCATTTATCTCGAGCCAGTCCGATAACACGCCCGTCTCACACTCTACTGCATGCATGCGGCCTACAAGATACCGATAAAACCAATTTAATACGTTATCAGAGCAACCAATTTCACACAATTTTTGCATAATTTTGTCATCAGGCACTGTATCAAATGCCTTGGAGAAGTCGAACAGGACGAGAATCGTGATCTTTCTGGCATCAATGGCTCTCCTAACATCATCTAAAACACCCAGGAGTGCTGTCTGGGTACTACGTCCCTTACAAAACCCTGCCTGTCTATCAACAAGAATATGATTCTTCTCAAGGTATTCTGACAACTGATTGTGTATAAGTGTCTCTAAAATTTTCGAAAGCTCACAAAGCTTCGCAATCGGCCTTGTATCTGAACATGATTCTACCCTGGTCGACTTCGCCAATGGAAACAGTAGTACCTTTTTCCAGCTCTCTGGAAAATAGTCAGCTGAGAGCATGTTATTAAAAAGATCAACAAGGTGCAGTGTTAATTGAGACTCCATTAACTTTATCATTTCTACAGATATGCCATCAATCCCCACTGTTCTTGAGGAAGATGAGGGTGATGTAGGACAAGAATTGCATGATATAGTTGAAAATGTTTGTATGGAAAGTGGTTGAACATGATTTGAGACTGAAGCATAGTGACAATTTTACTGTTGAGACGTGAACAATTTAAGCGGTGATGGATATGTCTTTGAACTAAGGCCCATGTTTTTTAGGCATTTCCAGGATTTCTTTGGATCTTTCGTGCTACTAAGTTTTTTTGCCAGGAAGTGAAACTTACTTGAGTTGACAGCATTTGAGACATGATTTTGAAGACCCTTGTATACGTTATAATCATCAACTGAACCTGTAGCTCGAAATCTACTAAAAGCTGCGTTTCTGTCTTTAATGCTTTCTTTGATTTACCGAGAAATCCATAGTTTGTGATTTATCTTAATGGAGTAAAATGTCATAGAAGCTAGCATGTCAAATGTAGATAAAATTGTATTACATATAATGGTAATGTAGATAAAATAGTGCTGTGATTGGTATTAGATGAATGAACCTGATGTGAATGCGGACTAGATTGATAATTACATGGAGACATATCCATAGATACAGATTGATCAGGCCTAGGTTGGGTGAATTATTGAGATGAGGAAGAGGAAGTAGGTGATGAATGAATCGAATGTAGTTGCAAGATTATGAAGGTTGATCTCCCCCAAATTTCGTCTCCCAAATACTTTCACTTGAGACTGCTCGTTATCTATCCGAAAGGTAATACTTATGGCATCGTGTCCAGCTGCGAAAGGAGCTGACGTTTTAACATATTCATGCTCAGGTACTGGTTCACGAATAAGGAAGAGATCCAACCACGTGTGAGATGGCCCACCCGATGTCATTGCATGATGCGTTAGCTCTGACTGGATGAGTGAAAGTCCCCGTGCCGTTAAATTCCCCAGTGACCATGACATACTTGTATCGTGGTAGTATGTCCGACAAGACATCAAAAAACTCTGTAGGGTAAGCGGCCGATGGCCTACGGTATACCACTACTAACACCATGGAAACTGATTTGCATGTCATACATAGTACCAGAAATTCCGGAGCATTCAAAAAGATAGGTTCAGAGTGCGCGATGACCCTTACCTCAAAATTTTCGCGTACATAGGCCGCCACACCACCCCCTCCTTACCCTCACGATCCAATCGATGCAATGTATAGCCCGGTAGTCGTATAATCTCAGAAGAATCATGACTTGTAAGGAAGGTTTCTGTGATCTCAATCATGAGAGGCTGGATGAACTAATGCTTCAATAGATGCGAATTGCGTTTTGAGACGATTTATATTTGAATGAAAAATGGAGAGTGACTTCGATGATTTTAATGATTTTGATGATTTGGCCCGACCAGCCCTATCTCATTTGGTGTGAAGAGAGAAAGGAGGAAAGTTTGGAAAATCAGCTTCCGAGTTAGCACGCTTCAACGGTCTATACCTCACCTCACGCATAAAAACAACTAAGTCTAAAACTATGGGCCTCGCGTAGCCCAGCTCGCTCGATTTACGAATAACTGCCTGCCATAATTCAAAGACAGATTTCGGCCAAAGAGGCCTGATAAATAAAGCATTTTCTCCACCTTCACCGAAGATATCTCGCGCTTTACGTCCTTTTAGGAGTCGAGCTTTCTCGATGACTGCGTCCCTGGATGTTACTGACGACATTTTTAAAACCAGACCTCGCGTGTGTATCCAAGCAGGGGGACAACCCGTTGAGTTTGTTTTCAACCGCGGGGTCCAAGAACGAAGGTCAATTATTTGACTGATCAATTTGGGCAACTTCAGCTCATTGAAAACCTTGATTAAGAGTTCGTTGTCGGATTTCCCGGTTACTTTGGGTAGCCCGGTAATGAGTAGCTCGCATGTGTCCTTTAATGTTGGAGGTTGTGACACTGTATTTATGTCCTTGCTAACCATTTCCAAACTGCTAACCCGGTTTTCCATTTTATCCATGCGCACATCTATAGCCGTGAACTTTATCTCGATCTCTTCCTCGATCAAGCTAACCTTCGCTTTCAAGTCTTTGATTTCGGCTTTCACCTCATCCACCTTACCCTCAACACGATTTACTACGTCTAGAACCGATTTGAGATCGCTCCGTAAGTTTTCCTGCAAGCTCCGGGTAAACACTTCTAGCCACGGTGGCCTGATTGGGCACAGCGGGCGGAGCGCCGCGAGGTTGCTTAGCAACCTGCAACGTTGATGGCGACGGAGGCGAAGCCACACGTTTAGCGCAAGAGGTGGTAGGAGTAGGCGTGGTCGCCGGCGTGGCACTGTCGATCGCGATAGACTGGCGCGGTAACCCGGGCGGTGTCGCCGTCATATCGTTTAAAGTTGGGACTAACGCCTTCGATCGAGTTTTCGCGAGAACTGAACAGCGCCGCTCGGACGAGCCCGGCACAACCTCAAAACAATTTGTGTGGGCAATGTTATTACATAGATTACACACCTCCATATAATCCTTGCGCGTCAGCCGTGTTCCGCAAACAAAACAGCCTCGCGGTGTTGCCATATTCGCAAGGGGAGTTCCGCAACGTTGGTCTGGACTCCGATCGCTGAATTTATCGCCCAACCTTCGCCGCTCGCAAATACCTCCAGCTAACCTCCAAAGTTTTGCAATTTATTTATGCGAGTTGCGGACAACTGACTACAGTAAAAGTGCATCTACTTTAATAGTTACAGACTGTAGACAGCGGGCGTCCAATTTGCCTTGCACTGAAACTCGAGTTGGTTGCGTGAGTACAATAATCACATAAGTAATACGGATAAGTAAACAAGTGTCTTAGTACTCACCGCGCCAGAGAGAGAGAGAGGGACAGAGAAGAAGAGAGAGAGAAAGAGACAAAGAGATATATTTATTTGGAAAATTGGAATGTTTTCACCCCCACACATAGGTGGTAGGGGTGTCCCTGTAAAAACCCGTTAAATAATGGGTATACGGGGTGATGAGAAAAGAGAATAAAAAAAATAAAAGAAATATATAAATATATATATATATATATATATATATATATATATACATATATGGGAGATTCCATGTGAAGTGATCCAGTTAAAAAATAGAATTTTGTTTTAATGTATGGTATCAGTAAAAAAACTACTCGAATAGAGTGTAGCTAAATTTTTAGACCTGAATTTCAATTAATACCAGAGCTGTAGCCAATTAAAAAATCGAATTTTTTGCAAAAAAATGACTTTTTGGCCAATTTTATCACTTAATAACTCAAAATCTATCAATTTTTTCTAATATACATTAAATTTGAAAAACTTTATAAATTTCTAGAAGAATCTGTTTAAATATTTCATTTATATTATTTTTAAACTTTGAATATAGTTATAATCAATAAAAACCTTTATAGTCAAAAAAAAGGGTTGTACGATCATAAATATTTTATCCATCCAAAAATCTAATTCATCGATGATTAATTACCTTCAAAATGATGCAAAGTTTGAGTGCGGCAGAGCATTTCAGATAAAGTTATGGTGTTTTTAGGCAAATTTCTTTAAAAAAAAAGAGAGCAAATGCATTATATGAAAAATTGCATTCAAACAATATGGCACTATTATTCCTCAGTAATACTGAAATATACTATTTATTGTTAGTCACTGATACTTTTCAATCTCTAAGCTGCTTAAAAACACAAAACAGTAGGTATAAACAGTTATATGTATTTATTAGAATTATAAAAAGTTTCAGGTATTTTACACTAGAGAAAACTCTTTCTGAACTTGCTGAGTTTGCTGGTATTGCAAGATATTTTTTAGCTAGCCGTCCAATGATAGGATACCTCTTTTCTTGCTCTTTCCACCAACATTTGCATCAAAATTATGGTTTATTTGGGGCTCTGCAATATAGTTTTCAAACTCGTTCTGCATATCAATGATATTATTACTACCAAGTAGAATATCCATTACTGTTGGCGCTTCTGGTGTATTTGTAATTGATACTTCGTTTTTGAAAGTACAATAGAATTCTTTTACCGCCGTGATAATACTTATTCTTATTTCTACCGCATTTTCAAACTGTAAATTCTTATATCGAGGATCCAAAGAAGCTGCAATATGGTATGGATTTACAATACATAATTCTCGAAAATCATAAACTTCAAAACGTTGACATAAATCAGATGTAATTGCTGTTTTGCAGTCTTTTATAAATTTAGAATTACTATAGTTGATGATGAGGTGTTTACTTAATATACTATTCACGATAGGTAGTACTAATGAAATTGTAATTTTAGATTCTGAACATAAAACCGTAGTTGCACTTTCCAAAGGCTTTAGCAAATTAACAATGGCGTTTAATTTAAACCACTCATCCTCAAATATTTCCAATTTTTGAGCTATGCGACTATGAAAATATTATGATCTGCAAGTACTGCTACCAATGATGGTCTTAATTTCAATAATCGCTCAATCATATAAAATGTTGAATTCCATCTTGTCGGGCAACTTTGTATTAAAGACAGTGCGGGTTTTCCCATTTGTTGCAAATGTTTTTTAAGTGCATGACTTCTTTTTATTGAGTGATTAAATGCACTTACTAAAGATGATACCTTTTTTAGAATTTTATCACACTCGGGCAACTCTATTCCTCTTTTAATACTTAATTGCAATGTATGTGCAGCGCAAGATACATAACTAATTTGATAATTTCTTACGGCATTCGAAATATTTCTAGCATTGTCATGCACCACAGCAGATACTTTACCAGTTATATTCCACTCTTCTATCGAATCCAGAATAAAATTTTCTAAGTTTTCTACTGTGTGGTTCATACTGAATTCTTCTATTTTCAAATTGAATGATTGTAAATCCCAATTACAATTTAAGTAATGCCCTACAAATAAATCGTTGTTTAGTAGGAATTTGTCGATCTGACGGAGGCGAAGGAAAAGAAAAAAAACACAAAAAGTTTTTCTTCCAAGCGACGTTTCGTTGGCTTGGTCTGCCAACCTCTTCAGGCTATTTTTTATTGATAACACACAAATAACAAATTAACAGAACGCACAAACAATATTGAAAAACTTAGATATAAAAAAATACCTTTTTTTATAATCGGATAACCGATTCGTCAAGCGGTTAGATAAACAGTCAACATAAGCAAAACTCGGTGTATTTATATATATATCGCTAAAGGTAGTGTAACGTAAACATTGTACAACTGTCAAATCAGGCATTTAAATTTCTGAGAACTGGGAAATAAGAGCTATTTAAAAATCTAATATCGTCTTTCTTATTAATATTATTAACATCAAGTTTAATGTGTAACATTTCCGAAATAAGACGCTTTTTATAATTGATCTCCCTATCGACAATTTTTACACCATCCCAATCAAATTCATGTTTATTTAAAAACATATGTTGATTAATAACTGAATCAGTATTGTTATTCTTTTTGTGTTCATTAATCCTCGTTTTTAGTAAACGTTTAGTTTCACCAACGTAAGATGCAGGACAGTCTTTACAATTTAATTTATAAACAACATTCATCTGTTCAAACTTTTTTGTACCATCTTTACCCAGTTTAATAATAGAATTCAAACTTTTTTGAACTAATGGTAGAGTTTGAATATTAACAGACCTTAATATGCGAGATAATTTATCAAAATTCTGAGAAAAAGGTAATGGTAAATAGGCAAGACGTTTAATTCTGGAAGTAGAATGAATATTTTTTTTAAATTTTAACTTATTTAGACGGAAGTGAATATTTTGTTTAATAAATTTGATATTGTAGTCATTGTCGATAAGTAGATTTTTTACAATATTTAAATTAGTTGTATGATATCGTACATCTGATAATAAAAAAGCTCTGTCTACTAAATTATAAATAACATTCTTTTTTTGTTGAGTTGGATGATTTGAAAAATAATTAATCAATCGACCAGAAGCTATGTATTATAACAAATTGGTACCAAAAACCCATAGTTTTGCTTATGTTGACTGTTTATCTAACCGCTTGACGAATCGGTTATCCGATTATAAAAAAAGGTATTTTTTTATATCTAAGTTTTTCAATATTGTTTGTGCGTTCTGTTAATTTGTTATTTGTGTGTTATCAATAAAAAATAGCCTGAAGAGGTTGGCAGACCAAGCCAACGAAACGTCGCTTGGAAGAAAAACTTTTTGTGTTTTTTTTCTTTTCCTTCGCCTCCGTCAGATCGACAAATTCCTACTAATTACCATGGAGAGCGCTCATCATATTTATGAAATCGTTGTTTAATTTATTATTATTATTATTTTTATTAATATTATTATTATTATTTTTTTGTGGGAAACTGGAGAAATCTTACATAAGATGACGACGAGGGTCCGCACTCGTCGCCAGTGCCGGATTCTTACCGACTAAAACTCCAAACCCAACGCTTTCACCTGTGCAGACCAAAAACTTTATCTAGGGCTGCCACCACTTCGTCCCTCGTTGTGAAAGCGTCCAGGTCTCTGATCACCCTTCGATCTCGGATCCTAACTTCTCCCACACCTTTAGTAGCCATGCAGACTTTCTCCGCGAATGCTGCTGCGTCCGTCTTCTTGCTCAGCTGAAGCAGGACATTTCCCCGCCCTGTCGGCCGTACGCTCAGAACCTGGGCGCCGCTGTCGTCCGGATTGACTTCCTTTCGGAGCTTCCCTAAGACTTCAGCAAACGTACGGTCCCTCGCGACAGTGGCCACCAGGGTGGATACCGGCGCCATCTGGCGCTTTCTCCTATCAAGAGGCGCCTGTCCCAACTTGACTGTCAGCTTTTTTCCCGACACTCAGCGGACTTGGATGGCTCCTTGTTTATGCCACGTGGTGGTACCTCCTTTCGAGGCTTCTTCTTCTTGCTCATCATTCTTTTTCAACTGTTTGGTCCACGGAGGCTAATTTGTTTCACCTCTACCCTTCACGCAAGCGTGACGAGCTTTCCCCCATCCACCACCCGGGGGACGCGCCACATACGGGAACAGGACATCCCACGCGGATTATTATTATTATTATTATTATTATTATTATTATTATTATTATTATTATTATTATTATTATTATTACTATTATTACTATTATTATTATTTTAATTTATTCATTTTTATTATTAATTGATAATTATAAATATAGCTTACACTGAAAAAAAGAAATATTTTGCCGTCCTGAAAAATAAAGTCTACATCTGCATTTACGATAAAATCGAGAAATCAAGCAAAACACAATTTTTAACTTATTTTATCAAAACCTTTACAAAAAATTGATTCCGATATTATTTTTTTGAAAATTTAATTATCAATATAATTTTAATCTTTGTTATACAATAGTCGACATTATTAGGCGTAATTAGGCTCTAAATTTAACATACTGAAACAAATTTAAAATTTCAACGAATTTGAAAACAAATTTAAGTTTATAGGTATTACTCGAGATTTTGTTACATCAGTAATATTGAGACAACATTGTTTTTGTTTTGATCAAGATATTTGAGGCACTATTATACTTGTACTGTAAATTCTGCAAACAAAGTTAAAACTATACGATACATATATTTTATTAGAAGCTATTTTATTATAATAATTTTTCCATGAAAATATAAAAATAGCTGAAATGTTACCTATTTCGATTAAATGATACCTTCTTTCATAACGAAAAATACTTATAAATTAAGGTTTGTTTATTATAATTTATAAGTGACAATTTTTATTTTAATAATTTTCTAAATAAATTTTTTTTTTAAAGAACAATACATTTAAATATTTTACTACTATTATTTTATCGTTAATAGTCTAACATTTATGCTTCAATAACTTCAAATAAACTAAACATTTTTTAAAAATACGTACTACTGTTTATATAGATAAAATTTCCTGAATTCAAATCAAAATTATATATTAATTACATACCGATACGTCAAAATAAAAGTAAGTTGCTATTCCTTGTACATAAATAATAAATCGAAATATCAACGCTAATGTTATACTTAATTACTTTAATTTAATCTCTTAGTACAAAAGTAATTATTATTTAAACCTAAGTTTAATAAGTAAGTAGAAAAGTATTATTAATTTAAAACAAAAAGAATTAACATGTTTGCAACCCTGATTACAATATATCTCAACAATAAAATTTCTTTTTTCTCAGTGTAATGAAATATATAAATTTTTATAATAACAAATACCTGTTATAGTGACGTAAGAATCTAAAGACCTTGAAGACCAACCATCTGTTGTTAAAGCTATATTAGTCGCTACTTCGTCATTAGTGATTTGCAGTTTCGTTACTTCATCGGCATATAACGCCTCAATCCGTTTTCTTATTGTTTTGCGACAAGGGACATTTGGATTTTATAGCCAAAATTAAAATAATTTAATCGTTGCGAATTAACAAATTGAATTAACAAAAGTTTGTAAACAGTAAACAGCACTTAATCAACAGTTATAAGGTTCGCAACTTTCTGAAGGCGCTTGCTCACTAACCCAAGCAATATTAGTAATCATAATATTAAAGATCCGCCAGGCAAGATAAGTAGGAATCTACCTAATTTTTCAAACTTTTCTCGATCAATTTTCAATAATCACTATAAACAATAGTTGAGCGCTCTTCGTAAGTATAATGAAGGGCGCTCAACTTTTATTTTTAATTATAATTCATTTAATTATACACACGCACACGCATACGCATATTTGAGTTATTCGAATAATTGAAAATTATTATTCGAATATTCGAATTATTTCATCGCGAATAGTGCTATTCGATTATTCGAATAATTCGAATAGCCGAATAATTTGAAAATAATCCCACCCCTTCTAAACACACATACACATTTCCCTGGTAGCGACTAATCAGCCTACCTAACTGAATTTTAATTTCACTAGCATCTTATCTACTTTTTACAAGCCCATACCCAGCCACCACCCGAATACACCCAGGTAAGGAAGGTCCAAGGACCAAACATACCATCAGGAACTCTCCGGCTCTAATGCGATGACAGCTATATGTAGAAAGGCATCTCTAAATTCATCGTCCAATTTTCACAGCTTCTAGCAATGTCAAGTAGAAATCCTGAGTTGCTTCCGATGAATATGCCAGCCTATCCTGTGTCCACTGGGAACGCCAGCAGCAAGAGTCTGAGAGATAGACAATGTTTCCATCACCCATATGTGTGGCATACTAGTGTTTGCAGTGGGCGCAGTGTAAAATTGTCATATTCATCGGAAGCTAGCTGCTCAGGATATTTACTTCAAATTGCTAGAATCTGTGAAAATTGGACGATAAATTTAAACATGGTAGTGACTGGGTACGGACTTGTAAAAAGTAAATGGGATGCTGGTGAAATTAGCATTCGGGTAAGAAGGCTAGTTAGTTACTGCCATAAAAATGTGTGTGTGTGTTTAGGGAAAAGACACAGTGGAAAATACTATTCAGTGCTCGCTCATAAAACTTATGCATTGCATGTCACACTCTTTTTGTATTTTCTATTAAAATTTTAAAACTCGAATGCTAATTTACTGCCAATTCCAAATCTTAACGTACTATCTCAAGCTATTATTTAATTTTATGTCCATTTAGATTAGACATGACGTGGTCACTTAAATCAAATTTTGAATGTTTAACTTACATGTCAAATTGCATAAATTTTGAAAAATTATAACGGTTTATTACCTTTTCTAAAGTTACTTTAAAAATATAGTGAAATAAATACGTCACTTTTAGTACTTATGTAAATGTGCCTAATGCCTCTATATAAAGTTAAACCTATTATTTCTACAAATGTTGGTTTTTCTACGTAGTTGCCTTCCAAAAACTTTGACACTGTAAGGAGTGTTTTTAATAAAAGCTGTTGTGTATGCATTTGTGCAATAACTTGATATATTATCAAGTTTGTAAGCTAAAATTTTACAAAAATGTTTTTTTATGAATGTTATTAATCTATAAATTTTTATTACTCTACAAATATTAAATATTTTGTTTAAATTTCTATTTTCCGGAAGACATTTCCGACCTACACTTAAAATTCGGTGCAGTTCAATTGACACAAAACCTAAACTTTTTTTTTTACTTTGGAAAATATTTCCAGCTTGAACCCAAAATTTAGTGCATTGTAAAATTTTTTCGTATTATACATTTTACAGTAAAAGAATACTTTTACAAAATGTATACCAGAGTTAACAAGCTTACTCGCCAAATTCAAATATAAAAATCATTGAGTTTCTTAAATAAAAAAAAATCAATTAAATCATATAAATTATGAAATCTTACTTTATTGTCCATTGAACCTATCTACTGCAACTGTTTTAAAGTGGTTGAATCATTTGGTTCTTCATTACAATCTTCTTTACGATTATCTGCTGTTAGTATACATTCGGCTACAGCATCCAAAACCCGTATTTCCATTGGTCTCATTCGACTTTCTGAATTCTGTAAATCTTCCAATGAATCTAAAATATAAATTCAACTAATGAAATAAAAAAGTTTTATCCAATATTTATTGAATTAAGTATCATTAACAAAACTACTATTAACAGAAATAAAAGACAAATGATAACAAATTAGCGAATTAGTTATGTGACACTTAAAATAGCTAAACGTTTAAACAATGCACTTACTAGATATTTATTTTTTTTTAATTTTATTTAATTCAAGAGTCTACTGAAAATAGATAATGCATACGTTTTGTAAATTATTTCATAACAATACAATCTACTTACCAGATATCGATGTATACTTGTGCAAGTGCATCTTCTTTTAAATCATTAAATCATGAAAATGGTGAAAATAGATACTTTGTGGTTTTTTAAATTTCTTCTTTCAGGTTATGTCTTCAAAACTAAGGAAATGGACAACACTTTTTAGTGACGGATTCGAATTTTTTGGAATATATCTCCGTTTTTCTAACCGATGTATTCTTACTGATGTCAGTTAAAGCAGATTTTAAAAATTTTTCTTTGGGTATGTTGATATCAACATTATATGACTTTATAAACCTGAACTTGCTATCACGTTAATATTGAGTTCAGCTAAACTTAGTATAAACTATATTTTATTTGTCAGTAATTGTAAAAAAACTTTATAAAAACTTTATATGAATTTCAGCTGAACATTTGATATACTTTCACCAAACTTGAACAGTCAATTGCACAAGTTCGGCTCTGTCTCGTTGGCGAACCCCATATCAAGTTTAGCCAAACCTAAAGTTTATATAAAGTTCATATAAACTTTAATTTTTTTTCGCGGGTATTTATTATTTGTATTATCAATATATTGACAAAGTATTGTCAATATATTGCCTATATGTTGCCAAAGTATTGTCAATATATTACCAACATATTGCCAAAGTATTATCAATATATCGCCAATATGTTTCGTGTCTTCCAAATTGTCAATACTACCGACGAATCGATGATCTTTTATTACCTCAAGTGGATGAAAACGTGAATGAAATTCTCTTTGGTCATCCGAATAATTACTAAGATGCGTGACATAAATCCACAATTGCTCATAATACCGATTTTTAGTAAAGATATGATCCAATTAATTTTAATGATATCGATTTGTTCAGCATATACTAATATATTATAAAAAATCAGTTTAAAAATATTTGGTAAACGTAAACATATTATAGATATACTATAGCTAGATGATTCCCAGACTATTATAAAACTTCATCGAGGGTTCAGCTAGATTTTATTTTACACGGACTCGGAATTAACTTACTAGCAATATTATTGCTAATATATTACCAATATATTGCGAATTTATGGTAGTTATTCATTGGCATTTTGTATATTGAACACTCAATTCAATTCAATAGCCAGACTATTGCAATTATTATCCTAAACATTTGGAACGAGTTTTCCAAAATATTTATTAAGTCTGAAACACAATGAATTGTAATTTCAACGAAGTAACTTTATTCGAGCACGTTTGCTCTTGCAGTGCGGACGTCGGAGAGCGTCCGCGGCGGGCTTACTCCGCGAGTACAAAATTTGATGAGTGCGAACGTCGGAGAGCGCCCGCGGCGGGCTTACTCCGCGAACACAAAATTTGATGTGCGCGAACATCGGAGAGCGCTCGCGGTAGCATTATGTTTTTTAAACGGAGAATTGAGGCTTGAGCTAAATTTCATTTTACACGGACTAGGAATTATTTACCTAGCAATATTTTTTGCCAATATACTTGCAAAAATAATTAATATATTTCCAATATGTAGCGATATATCTTTATGGTAAACGTATTTATATTTGTATTTTTAGCAGCTTACAGGGGATTAGATGGATACTGAAACAAGTGGAGATACTTTTCTACCATTCCAAGGTAAGTGCATAAATTTTTTTGCAATGATCATGCTACTAGATTCATCGTTATAAGGCAACAAATATACATTTCTATTAATATTTCGGGCACTTTTCCCGGATATTTTGATCATAAGTGATCTTAATGATTTAGACCCACTCTGGAAATATTTAGGCAGTTTCTGACTATAAAAAGACATCTTTTAGACAGTATTAGGTTACCAGAGTCCGGAGCAAAATTGCTGATTTTCACTATTTAAGGTTTAAATGGCTTACAAGAGTGTGACAGCATACATTTATGTCTTTAAAAGTATTTTTAATGAAAAGTTCGGAAAATTTTACAAAAAAAGTCATACTTATGGTTTTAGTGAAAAATGCATCCCCTGGGAGCTAAAAATTCATGAAAATGGGCATATAATGCAAAAAAGTGCTAAAATGTCAACTTTGACTCTCTGTAACTTAAAATAATGGCCCAGAAAAATCTGAAAAAATTCAGGAGAACTACTGGATACCTCTAAAACATATTCCCACAGTTATAGCAATATTTATTTTTTTCATCTTCGATGTCACAGAGAACCACCCATATGTATGTTACCTATGTTTCTGGATCACCCTGTATATAATTATCGGTCTTTCCGAACTAAATGCTTTATTTTTGGAATGAAGTCGTCCTCCTCTATATATATAGTCGCATAACATCTTGCTGGCGTCGCAGTTCATCTTGCGACAGGACTCTAAGGTATGATCTCCAGTTCCTTACTGAGGAGTCCAAACTGGGGATCGAGGACGAAACGCCTTTAATTTTTGTTTTAATTTTTTTTCAATGATCATGCTACTAGATTCATCGTTATAAGGCAACAAATATACATTTCTATTAAATTTCGGGCACTTTTCCCGGATATTTTGATCATAAGTGATCTTAATGATTTAGACCCACTCTGGAAATATTTAGGCAGTTTCTGACTATAAAAAGACATCTTTTAGACAGTATTAGGTTACCAGAGTCCGGAGCAAAATTGCTGATTTTCACTATTTAAGGTTTAAATGGCTTACAAGAGTGTGACAGCATACATTTATGTCTTTAAAAGTATTTTTAATGAAAAGTTCGGAAAATTTTACAAAAAAAGTCATACTTATGGTTTTAGTGAAAAATGCATCCCCTGGGAGCTAAAAATTCATGAAAATGGGCATATAATGCAAAAAAGTGCTAAAATGTCAACTTTGACTCTCTGTAACTTAAAATAATGGCCCAGAAAAAATCTGAAAAAATTCAGGAGAACTACTGGATACCTCTAAAACATATTCCCACAGTTATAGCAATATTTATTTTTTTCATCTTCGATGTCACAGAGAACCACCCATATGTATGTTACCTATGTTTCTGGATCACCCTGTATATAATTATCGGTCTTTCCGAACTAAATGCTTTATTTTTGGAATGAAGTCGTCCTCCTCTATATATATAGTCGCATAACATCTTGCTGGCGTCGCAGTTCATCTTGCGACAGGACTCTAAGGTATGATCTCCAGTTCCTTACTGAGGAGTCCAAACTGGGGATCGAGGACGAAACGCCTTTAATTTTTGTTTTAATTTTTGAAAAAGGCCGTTACCCTGAGAAATTCTACCAACCATAGTGGACAAAGGGTATAATGGGCCTGCTTTATTCCAAAAATAAAGCATTTAGTTCGGAAAGACCGATAATTATATATATATTTAAATATATTATCACCGAACGTTTAAATTCATTTTGTTTTAAATTTTTAGGTCTAGGTTTTATGTTTCATTTTATGATTGTTTTACATGCAGTAGTAGTATATACTTTAACAAAAGATTTGCTTCATACAAATGTCATAAGTAGTGATTGGCGTAATAATTAGTAAATTAGTGATTGGCCAGTAGAACAATTCACTAGCAGTTTATAATGTTGATCATAAAAGTAACCAAAAAAATATTTTTTGAAAAAAACAAATCAAAGAAATTCTTGGCATTTGATTATACTTAATTTAATAATAGCAGATCCGCTAAATTGATAATATATTATGTTTTACAAAAAGTGGCCAATCACTGTAGAATGGTCTACAACTATATGGCTTACCCCTACTCTGCGTATTATTGATATAGACAACATAAGAATGCTGTGCAATCTTTATGTGCTTTTTAATAAGGTATCATGTTCGTATTTTTGTAGCACACTAAAAAAATAATTCACGCAAGTTAATTATTATTTATAATGTATTAAATTATATTCAATTTATACATAAAAACTCATTTAAGGAGGTGGTATACCTGATTGGTTACCGACAGAGCTAAAAAGATTAATTATTGCAATTATTCAACAACACTATTTTATGCAAATCCCTAATACAAAAGAGTAGTCATAATACCTATATGGGGAGACCCAAACAAACCCCCTCTCCCACTTCCGGTACACGTGGATGTCTGGGACCCCCCTGGGATTATCTCCCTCTCCAATCTTTACGCATCAGTGACCATAGCTGTCTGGTCTAGGACTCCTTTTTAGTAGGGGTGTCTTATCTTCCCCTCAGATCTTTACGCGTCGGTGACCATAGACGACTCGTCTAGGACCCAATTTTATTATATTTTGCAGTGATTTAAAATCACTACATGATTGAATATGAGTATAATGTATATATATGGGAGATTCCATGTGAAGTGATCCAGTTAAAAAAATGGAATTTTGTTTTAATGTATGGAATCAGTAAAAAACTACTTGAATAGAGTGTAGCTAAATTTTTAGACCTCAATTTCAATTAGTACCAAAGCTGTAGCCAATCAAAAAATCGAATTTTTTGAAAAAATTGACTTTTTGGCCATTTTTATCACTTAATAACTCAAAATCTAACAATTTTTTCTTATATACATTAAATTTGAAAAAGTTTATTAATTTCAAGAAGATTCAGTTGAAATATGTCATTTATATTATTTTAAAAATTTGAATATAGTTATAATCAATAAAAACCTTTATAGTAAAAAAAAGGGTTGTACGATCAAAAATATTTTATCCATCCAAAAATCTATTTCATCGATGACTGATTACCTTCAAATAAATGCAAAGTTTGAGTGCGGCAGAGCATTTCAGACAAAGTTATGGTGTTTTTAGGCAAATTTCTTAAAAAAGAGAGCGAATGCATTTTATGAAAAAAACAGACTAACCGTATACTTGCATTCAAACAATATGACACTATTATTCCTCAATATTACTAAAATATACTATTTATTGTTAGTCACTGATACTTTTTAATCTCTAAGTTGCTTACAAACACAAAACAGTAGGTATAAGCAGTTATACCTGTTATATAATTGGATAAATACCTGAAACTTTTTATAATTCCAATAAATCCAATTATATAACAGGTATAACTAAAAGTATCAGACTTAAATAACAACTAAATAAAAGTATCAGTAACTAACAATAAATAGTATATTTTAGTAATATTGAGGAATAATAGTGTCATATTGTTTGAATGCAAGTATACGGTTAGTCTGTTTTCTTCATAAAATGCATTTGCTCTCTTTTTTTAAGAAATTTGCCTAAAAACACCATAACTTTGTCTAAAATGCTCTGCCGCACTCAAACTTTGCATTATTTTGAAGGTAATTAATCATCGATGAATTAGATTTTTGGATAGATAAAATATTTTTGATCGTACAACCCTTTTTTTTACTATAAAGGTTTTTATTGATTATAACTATATTCAAATTTTTAAAAAAATATAAATGAAATATTTTAACTGATTCTTCTTAAAATTAATAAACTTTTTCAAATTTAATGTATATAAGAAGAAATTGTTAGATTTTGAGTTATTAAGTGATAAAAATGGCCAAAAAGTCAATTTTTTCAAAAAATTCGATTTTTTGATTGGCTACAGCTTTGGTACTAATTGAAATTGAGGTCTAAAAATTTAGCTACACTCTATTCAAGTAGTTTTTTACTGATTCCATACATTAAAACAGAATTCTATTTTTTAACTGGATTACTTCACATGGAATTTCCCATATATATATATTGCAGTGATTTAAAATCACTACATGGTTGAGTATATTTATAATATATATGTGTGTATGTGAGCGAGCACGTGCTTCTCGCCTGAAATTTTTAAAACGACCGATATTTTGGTTATAGGGTATTCACGTGGTTCTTGGATATATATATATATATTGTACGTTACTACGGGAGAGTCTAACGCACGATCGATATTTCGAAGATAGTGCGACCGAGTGTTTCTTACCTTGAATTTTTATTATTTGAAAAGTTTTGTAATAGTTTGTATACGTATGCAAATTATTCTGGCCCTGAAAAGGGCCGTTTGTAAAGTAATTAAATATTAAAATCTCTTGTACTCGTATTGTTTGGGTATAGAGTAAGATTTGATAGAAATTTTTTCAGTGTATTTTTTCCAAAACGACTTAGATTTTTCCCCTTCTTCTTTTTTATCGTTTTTGTCAATCAATGGTTTTCTGTCCTCGCTGCGAAGATCTCTAAGTGTTCGTTCCATCTTGAACGAATACAAAATGTCGAATGATTTAAAATTGGGAATCGTCTAATATTTATAGAAGAATAGTGATAAGTAAAATTATTAAGCAGAAAGTTTGATTATAAATATTTATTGAATCTTTTGTATAAAATGTGTTTAATTAGTAAGCATAATTTCTTGTAAATATTTAGCGATAATAGGTAAGTAAAATGTAAACATTCCGATTAATACAATTTTTAAACTGTGTTTGTTATAAACATCGTCGTCGATATATTTTTCATTGATGATCCCTTCCATATCGGCATTGTATACTGAACAATACTGCTTAAATGCGTTGGCTTCTTTTAATATATTTTTAATTTCTTCAATGTCTTCCTTCTGTAGTTTCTCTTTCAAATATTCCGTCACGTGGTGTACAGTTTGATTGACATTATCCACTTGATTTTCGAGAATGTCTAGATGTAGATCTATTAGACTGCTTTGATTGTAAAGACCCGTGAACGTTGATTCTTGCATGGCTATGCCAGGAATCGCCATTTTTCTTTTTCTGCACGTTTGATCATTTGTTTCGGTATCCTCTCCTTGGTTAACGTTGTGACACATACCTGGCCGGTCATCAATCATAATAGATTTACATCCGTACGTTAACGTGAAGCTTATTTCGTGGTTTTCGAGAAAGATTTTAGTCGGACGTCCAAAATCCTGATAAAAAGAGTAGCTATTTTTGAAATAAGCTAAAATGACTTCGAATTGACTCTTGAAATCGTTCCATTCAGCTTTATTCAGTGTAACACTTTTGTGCGAAGGTCCACTGCTTATGAGTTTTACGACGTGCCGATAATTTCCATCAACGTAGTCAAGGCCGATACAAGCCCTCTTGGTATTGGAATTGTTGAGAGCGTACGTCGTCGACAACAGTATGTTTGGCAAATGAGCGTGCGAATCAAACTTTCCGCGTGACACGGAATAATTAGCCATTTTTCACTTTTGAAACAACTATTTTAACTCACTACGAGAGGTTGATACGATCTCTTCAGATTTTTTACTGTTAATGGTGCGTCGTTGAGCACTATCCTTTTATATATACATGGAGTCATAAATACGTTATACGTGGTATACCAGGTGAAAATATTCGAAGAAAAGAAATGCACCAGGTGTTACTTGCTCTTAAGGAGCACCTTTATTTAAGAAAAAATATGAAAAGGGAAAACTGTTAGTTCAAGGAAAACGACGTCTAATTTGATACATTAAATTTTATTTGGTGCAAATTACAAATATAATTTTTTAAAAGTACAACATTGATTATTGATGCTTAATCCTAGAGAGCGCTCGCTGGCAAATGTTTCTGCCTTGTTACATTTTTTATTCTTAATTTTATTGTTAATACTTTAATAAAATTTCACAACTGCCAAGTCGTTTTTTTTGGTATCGAGCGAAATAAATTACAAAAAGAATTGAGATCAAGACCGTTACACATGTGATAAAGAAACGTTATAGTGTACTGTCCGCAACACGTAGAATCATCACTTTGCAGTTTTTTTGTGTTCCATTGAATATTTTTACAATTTCCTTGCAGGCGTTCAATATGATGCTTTGATATCGGTGGAAATCCATAACTGTCAAAATACGTTCCAAATCTATCTTTGTGTATGTAAATAGCTATCCAATGCGAACCAGGTTTCGTGTGATCGTCGATGTTGCATACGATAGCGGTCGGCGTCGTCATAGCGCGTGGAATTCTGTCCGCAGCGTATACCCCTACCGTATTTGCCTCTAGGCCTTCTAAAACTCTCATTATTTGCCTAGTATTAATAACAATTTATTTGCTGCTCTCCTCTTCCTCGTCCGTTACGTAGTCTAAGTCGTCTGTTTCGTCCGTTCCTTCAAATTCCGTTTTGAAATTTATGAGATTGTTTTCCTTCCTTCTCTTCCACAAAATATTTTGTAAAGCGTTGTCGAAAATTTCAGTGCTGTTCTTTGGTAATTCTAGACGTATCTTTTCAGGTAGTAGTGAGTGAAGCCATGCCTTCACCATGTATGATCTCTGTAGAGCGCAAAATGTACTTTTATATCGATTTTCCATAAATTTGTGCGTAGTGCACAATTGTTGGCAATCGAATCGTTTCTGCAATTCCGTAAAGCTTTCACAGCTATACTCCTCTATGTTAACGACGACCCGAGTCATGATGGATTGAATGAATGGAACTTTTTCGAGACCTTTGACGTATACTCTAGAAGCGCTTCTCGCAATATTGTACAAATGTCGACGTAATTTGCGCAATGAAGCTGGGATGATACGTAATCGTTGGACGCCTTGATTTCATTTGGTAATTTATCAAACTCGTGGGGTGATGAAATCAATGACCGAAAACGTCACCCTGTAGTGAAATTATTGAAACTTCTTTGGAAACGAATTCGCGATTTTTGTCTCTGAGACCTTGAATATCTATAACGTAATCCATTGTACGGTGTTGATCGTTTAATTCGACTAACTTGTTTGGAACTCGTCGGCAGCTTATATTCTCTCGTGCCCCACCATCGGTAAAAGATGACGCGGTAACCAAAGAAGCCAGGTGCATTTCCTTTGACGGTTGTCTTTTTTGACAAGAATCTATTTCTAGAATGTTGTCGAATTCAGCGTAAACGATACAATTGATGGTTTCCGAAAGTGCCTCCTCGAAACGAACCTCGATACGCAGAGCACCCGAGTGTACGAGACTCCAATGAGACGAAAAGTGCGCCGACATGTCGGGTGTCAAGTCAAAGGCAAACAGGCAGAATTCCAACGGATAAGTAATGCGTGATACATCGATACCTTCGTTTAGATAATGTATACCTGTGCCGGAAAAGAGTGTATGAAAGGCCTCGATAAAGAGTCTGTTGTTTCCGGTGAAACGTGGTTACATCGATTTACTCGGAATTTGCACTCCGTCCACGTAAAGAGACAGAAAATTTATGGAAAAATGATGAAAGTTGAAAGGGTTCATACGTCGATTACCGTTAAACGCACGGTTTCGTACGAAGCCCAAAATAATTCTTTTAGGTAATTGACCCAATATCACGTTATCTAGAGTATCGCCCAAAATACCACTGTGCATGGTAAACGACTTAACTTCCACCCTTATAATTGGGTACTTTGCTGTGGTTTTAATACCAGGGCTTATCTTTGCTCGATGCACAATCAACGTTGCCTCTTTTATGTGAACGGAAAATTTACCGTCGTCAGACCAATCCATGAGACAAAAAGCGTCTTTACTGCACACCAATCTCACTCTTATTTCTACCCTGTTGAGCAAAAATTTTGGTTGATTGAAGACGTCGCAATGCAAATGTCCAATCATGTCGACCGGTTTGCCACCGTGAGTAAAATACTGTCGATTTAAGAGTCCAGCATTGGTTCCTGGCGTGTTGGCAGGTGCGTTGGGTGGTGCATCCATGCAACCGGCAGTATCAGCATAGCAGAGACCGGCAGTTAGATGAGAAGTCAATGAAGGGGCTGAGATTCAACAGCGTTTCTATGTAGGCTCGATAAGGATAAGCATTGTTTGGTGGTGACACCAGTTTCTGATTAAAAAATATATCCACTTGATCAAACATCGAGTGAATAAAATTGTTTATCGGCGCAACTTATGCATTTTCAACGTCGTTTTTTACGGGTAGTATTTGAACCGTAACGTGCAACATTGTGTGCGCGAGATCCAAGTAGTGTTCCGTAGAACTTGGTACCAAAAATTCCAGAGGTGAATCGCTTTCATTGCTGAGAGACGACACGGGTTTGTAGTAGAGATAAGAGCTGCTCTCTATCGACGTCTGCGTGAGAGGAACGGTGAATAGGTCCAGTTCGTTCTTCATACCCTCACCGCTACAGGCGTGTAAGTACGCCATTTTTCTACGATTATTTTGGTCCAAAAATGTCTGTTCTACTTCTGACTGGTTTTCTTTTTCGATATCTGCGTTTTCGAGCAACGGATTTATGCTTTTTTGCGTTTTCTAATGCGTACAGTGCCGCGCCTACGTTTCAACTGTCGTTTTATATCTTCGACAGATGTGCCAAAAATCGTTTGACGAAAATCGATTTGCCAGACATTGCATATGCAGATAAACGGATGTTTCCATCGTGTATCCATAACGAGTATTGATTGAAAAAAGCTATAAATACGGTATTTTATTATGAAAAGTATTCCGAAAAAGTAGGAAACTATCTACTCTATCGCACTCACCCCCGGCGGCGGCGGCGGTGGGAACTAGCGGAACCCCCGCGGGAATTTATTAAAATCTCGCGAGGGTTGTAGGTAAACTCCCCTAGCGGGGAAACTAATTCCTCGTGGGGGACTAGCAAATTCTCGCGGTAAACTAGCTAAATCCGCGCGAGGATCCTGCAGACCCTCGCGAGGATCCAGCAAACCCTGGCGAGGGTCCAGCATACCCTCGCGAGGAGCCAGCAAACACTCGCGAGGATCTGATCGACGTGCTTCGAGGGTGTCACCAATAATCGCATATTTGTAAGAGAATAATTTGGGTAAGGAATTATAAGTGAAAAAATACGATAAAATAATGCAATATTATTGTAAACGTTTGCGAACATAGTTTATTAAAAATATTATATATTAATACATTCATTCTTTATAACCAAACGGCAAAGACAAACTTTTCTAAACGTACCGTCTTTTCTTTAAAACTACGCTACAAGTTTTAAATTCGTTACAGGTTACGATCTCGTGGTGTAACGTGCTCTTGATAGCGGGAAAGTTAAGTTTAATTTCAAAAGGATTACCCGTTGTAGAATTATCTCTGTTTTCTTCGTCAAAAGTACATTTGGGCATGTTTTTAATACTGTCAAAATTTATTTTTAACGAATTTTTTAAATTTAGGCTTACACCCTTGACTTTACAACATTCAACAATCTCACCCGATTCTTCTATGGCTCTGTAGGCATAAAACTTTGGAGCTACCGCAACCATTGTATTTATGTAGGTACCTTTACCGTGAGCTGCCAGTTCGTCCCCATTGAACCCAAGAGACTACCCAAAGGTGGGTTGTACTGTTCGGGGTCATTATCATTTTTTACAAAAATACAAGAGTCCGTGTCGCAATACAACAAACGTCTACCTAGGCGCTGCACATGCTCGTAAAGTACGAGTCTCGCTTGAGCTGTGGTGTATGCCGCGATAACGACATTTGCAAGCGGAACTTGTCGTACGCTATCTTCCTTAAATCGCCAAGTTACATATAAAATTTCATCGTTGATCGGTAGAACATTTAAAACTTCCTTGTCGCAGCTAGTCAAGAGGGTTAAAAAGTTTTCGCGAGCCTTAACGATCGTTGTTTGCTGTAAATTTGTTCGCTGTCCAAATTTACCCCACAAAGAGTTTAAACACAATTTAGCAACGGTCCGTAAACCGTTATTCTTTTTAACCCTTTTATAGTCCAATACGATTCCCTCGTCTCGTTTGTAGTCTTCCAAATATTAAAGTTTACTCGCGTTATCCGTACACCATTCGGGCCAACCGTTTGCCTTCTGCTTAATTTTTAAAAACGTTTCGACGTAGCCGGCGAAAAGACCACCTTGATTACCATCGAACGTTCGTATTGCCAAATAATGTAAAAGTTCGACACACGATAGCAAACCTCGATGGCTTTGCGGATTTCGTCGACCACCCACGTAGCAATAAATTCGCGTTCAATTGGATCCTCGTGGTTGCAATCGTCCTAACGCGTTTGTTCGCAGCAAGAACGGCATAGTGCAAATAGCAAACGACCGTACATTTTGATTGGTAACACCGGTAAATACAAGTTACGGGGCGGCAATATTTTACACTTGATCAAACCTTCCACGCGAGAGAGATCGTTATTGTTACCGCGCGTCAGTTCGAGACACACGTCGCCTACCAAGATGCGCGGACGGCCCAATGGATATTTACCTCTTTTACACACGTACGGATACAACGAGCATATATTCGTATATTTTATTTCTTCACCTTCGTTTTCCACAGCGTAATACGGTATAATGTTCTCCGTGCGTCCTCCGAAAAACGCGTCGCGAGGGTTTAATGTGATTTGACTCATCAACGGGTGGTTGGATACATAATTTGCAATCTCCGGATTATCGCGTTTCACTTTGTCAAATTCACACTCCCACATACATCATACATCGTAGCCGCATTTGCGCATCTTTCTTAATTTCACAACTGTATTTTCGTACGCTTCGTCAAACGTTCTTCCAAAAGCGAATCGCTTTTTACGATCTTTAGGGAAACATGTTGAACACCCGTGAGTGAAACAACCCTTGTACTCACGCTCACGCTCGCACTGACGCAACCATTCTATTGATTTTTGAGAATGTTTGTTGCAACGCCGATAACCGTTAGTTGGTATTATACCTATATTTTGACTTCAAAAAGTTCTTTCTGTAAATTAACGAGCACGCACTTGCTATAATCGTAGCATCAGCGAAAGGACATGTATTTCCAACATTTAAAAAAATTTTCCTGAGAGCTACACACGAACGTCTTAAAATCTCCACAGCCATATGACAATATTCTACAATTTCTTTTTGAAAATCAAACACGCTATCGCGGTCGACTTCGGTGTTGCACCATTCGAAAAATAATGCTCAATCTTTGCTCGACATGGAATCGGGGCAGTAGAAATGCGATTCTGGTAAGAGACCAACGTAATTATCGTTTTCAACGGAATTAAAGAAATGCGGAAAATAGCCTTTCTTCGACGAATCGGGTAAATCAAACGTTTTCGGTAATAAACTTAATTTCATGTGAAAATAATTTAAGCTGTCAATAAATCGTGTTTTTCCGAAATCGAGTAATACGATATTTCTACCGTTTAAAATAACAAAAGGTAATAAGTTTTTACTTTCTGCTAGTTCTCGCACTATAAATTGAGCGTCGAATCCACAGTGGTTTAAACTTTTTTTTTTTATAATTCCTACCTGATACTTTTACGATAAATTCTGAATCACTTTTATTTGTTATTTCATTAGAAGAATCAATTGAACTTTGTGAATTACACATTTCTGATGAATCTTGTTTTAAGTTATTTGCTTTGCGCTTACAAGAAACATCTGATTTATTAAGAATATTATTTTTTATATTATCTTGAATTCTAGAAATGCATTTATTTTTGTTTCGAGGACACTCTCTTTGCAATTCTGAAAACGTAGATGCCTCTATACTATCAGTTTCCAAAGACTTTTGATAAGCTATATCAAATAAACTGAACAATTCTTTTTGAAAATTAGTTTGATCTGCAATAAATTTTTTTGATATTTTGCTTTTCACACTTTTACGTTTCTTTAAGTTTTTCCACTTTGTAAATAATTTTTTTATCTTAATCACTAAATGACCTTTATAAATGGTTGAAATAGAATGTTTTTTCCATATTTCTAAAACTGCATTCGCAGCCAGAATTGCACTCTGTTTAATAGTTTTATGTTCTGCTAACTGATAATGTAAAAAAGATTTTAAGCATCACCTTTATTAGGTAAATTCGTTGTTGATAAAGAATTTATTTCTGATCCAACCAGGTAGAAAATATTAGCACGTTTAGACTTCGGCATTTGTAAATTTATTTATAACTAACTGAAAAAATCGGATAAATAATTTTATTTCAATATATGTAATGAATGTAGATTGTTTTTTTTTTTTATAATCAATATTTTATATTTCTGAGTTGATATAATAATACTAATAATAATAATAATAATAATAATAATAATAATAATAATAATCCGCGCGGGGTTTCCTGTTCCCGTATGCGGCGCGTCCCCCAGGTGGCGGATGGGGGAAAGCTCGTCACGCTTGCGTGAAGGGTAGAGGTGAAACAAAATAGCCTCCGTGGACCAAACAGTTGAAGAAGGATGATGAGCAAGCGAATGGAATACCTACTACCCCAAGCGGGCAGCTCCAAACTAGGAGTCAATCCCGCCGTCGGTTCCGATCGGGTGAAAGCCCAGGTGGCCGGCGCTGGTCTCACGGATTTTGGGGGAGGCCACCAAGCGCTTCGTTCTACGAACACGTCAGAGGTGGGGCCCTCGAAAGAAAACCCCCAACAGCAGCCATCGTTACAGATGTTAAGTGTTGCATCCGCAAACAGGTTACGGAGCGGCAGCGTTACCAGCCTTGGTAGTGCCATCAGTGGCATCTCTGCCTATAGTAAGGAATCTCAAGAGGAGATCGAAATATTCCGCAAGGAATACGAGAAGGTAGAGAAGGCGCAGGAGGACATCGACTCCACTTACGACCATCTAAAGAACGAACTCCAGGCTAT
Source organism: Theocolax elegans (assembly GCA_026168455.1). Classification (NCBI taxonomy): domain Eukaryota; kingdom Metazoa; phylum Arthropoda; class Insecta; order Hymenoptera; family Cerocephalidae; genus Theocolax; species Theocolax elegans. The sequence goes on from CM047431.1 coordinate 2,583,131, forward strand.
GTTGGCTGCTTGTGCAAAGCAGCCTAACATCTCCATGGTCATCAAGACAGGGCTGAAGACCGTAGAAACTCTTGTACAAGAGTTCTACGGAAAAACCAAAAAGATGTTTTCAGCAGTCGACGATTACAAATGCCAAGTCGAGGATTATTGAGTTGGTCACGAGAATCGTCGGCGGCCTAAGAGAAGAGGCATAATAGCTAAAGCCGTCTTTACGGCTACAGCTAGAATGCAGGCTCAAAAGAGAAGTAGAGAGGGTCCCCAAAGCCCCCCCGAGGTCTCTAAGAGCCGCAAGAAGAAGAAGCCTCGAAAGGAGGTACCACCACGTGGCATGGACAAGGAGCAATCCAAGTCCGCGTCAGTGGCGGGAAAAAAGCCGAAAGTCAAGTCGGGTCAGGCGCCTCTTGATAGGAGAAAGCGCCAGATGGCGCCGGTATCCACCCTGGTGGTCACTGTCGCGAGGGACTGTACGTTTGCTGAAGTCTTGGGGAAGCTCCGGAAGGAAGTCAACCCGGACGACAGCGGCACCCAGGTTCTGAGCGTCCGGCCGACAGGGCGGGGAGATGTCCTGCTCCGGCTGGGCAAGAAGACGGACGCAGCAGCATTCGCGGAGAAAGTGCGTACTGCTACCCAAGGAATGGGAGAAGTTCGAGTCCGAGATCGAAGGGTGACCCTGGAGATCAGAGACCTGGACGCTCTCACAACGAGGGACGAAGTGGTGGCGGCCCTAAACAAAGTTCTCGCGTCTCCGTCTGAGAGCCGAGAGGTGACGCTTTTGGGCCTAAACCGCAGTCAACAGAAGACAGCCATTGTGAAGCTGGATCACGAGAGCGCTGACAGGCTGAAGTCGATGCGGCATCTCTGCGTCGGCTTCGTGAGCTGTCGCGTTCGGGATCGAGTCTTGGTCGAGAGGTGCTATCGGTGCCTAGACTTCGGCCACACGAAACGGAATTGTAAGGGAGTGGACAGGTCCTCGTCGGGCTACAAGTGCGGCGAGCCTGGACACAACCTTAAGAATTGCAAGAGCGCTCCCAAATGCTTTCTTTGTCCATCAAAGGATGCTGAGGGAGTGTCTCACGTGGCGGGGTCCGGAGCCTGTGCCACCTTTAGGCGCGCGCTCGATACCGCCAGAAAGGCCGCTTCACGATAAGTGGCAGTCTCAACGTGGGAGGATAGAATAAGGAACGAATGACGCATGTCACAAGACACGCCTCCCAGTTGAAGTAATGTGAAAAACAGTTCCGGGCTGGGCAGGTGAAAGCGTTGGGTTTGGAGTTTTAGCCGGTAAGAATCCGGCACTGGCGACGAGTGCGGACCCTCGTCGTCGTCTTATGTAAGATTTCTCCAGTTTCCCACGAAAAAAAAAAATAATAATAATAATAATAATAATTACAGAAAATATAAAATGAAATTACTTAAAAATTTAAGACATACTAATGCAAACTATGGCTACTCAAATTTTTTAACGGTTGTGTTCTGCGCATGCGCACATGTTTCATAAGCATAGAGAACAATTTAATTTTATAAAATTTAAGGCTATTTTAATGACACATAAAAATAAATTCGCATATCGGCGTCAAAGGTTGAGAACCACGGCCATTAAATAAAAAGAAAGAAAGAAGTAAAAATAATTCAGTCAAAAATAGTGCAAAGCTTTGAATCGGGCGCGTAAAGTAATTCTTATTCTTGAAATATTACTCTACTTTTGTTGCTTTTATTAAGTACTACAACTTTGCTAATAACTTTTTTTTTATAAAATATCTTAGTTTATATTTTGTATTCCAATATATAAAAGATTTTGTGAGAAAATGATAATAATACTTTTAAAAAATTCGTTATTTACGGGTACAAAATAGAATAAAGACCTTATTTAGTAAAATTTATAGGAAAAAGTTTAAGTATTTGTAAAAGAAATCAATCGCGAGTGATTAGGTTCGATTTGGTTGAGAAAAATGTAAGCAATTCTACACTGCGCGAAGCCGATTTTTTGCCTAAATAGCATCTACTTTTAAAAAATCTTTAAACTAAAGTTGCTACCATTAAATCTCATTTATATAAATGCAGTCAGCGCGGAAAACCAATATTTTTACATATATTAACTTTTTAGGGCTTACTTCCAGGATTCGGAATAGTCGGGAAATTATGAAGCACCCTAATGTGTACAAACCGACACGGTGGCGGAGTGGCGGAAACGCACCTCGGCCGGTCATGAAAGTTAAGCAGCACCGAGCGCGGTTGGCACTTGGATGGGTGACCGTTTTCGGGCTTAGCTTAAATGAACGGTTAGGTGTTTTTTCACATTCCACAACGTGAGCGGGAGGTGTGAGGCATTCGGTTTCGGTGTTAAAGTCTACGCAATGTGACCTTGCCACCCAAACAGAATTGTTCTCGAATACACCGCCCTTCTCGGAGGAGGTTTTCTTAAATGGCATTTATCCCAACGGGTTTGGCCACAGGTTTTCCCTCTCTCCACGGGCATAACCCCGGGCGAATGCGAGAAGGTGTGGTAAAGGGGGGGTAAAATTGGAAATGGAATAAAGGTGTAGGGGATACGTAAAAAACCTGTAAAAAGGTGTACGTGGAAACTATATATGTGTACAATTTTTATGTGTACAATATTTATGTGCACAAAATAAACGATTATTTTTATTAATTTAAGTTACTTTCTAAAAACATTTTTGCACCATGAATAAAAATAATGTGCACTATTTTCATGCACAAACATTATGTGTTTAATTCTTGGGTGTACAAATCTACCATTTTTATTTATATGGGGTATTCCCGTGAAGTGGTCCGATCAAAATTTTAAAATGCACCAAATTTTGAGTACACATTGCAAATGTTTTTCAGAATACAGAAAAAAATTTTTAGGTACTGGAATTTATTAGCTCAAAAGTTATTATAACCTCAAAAAGTGAACTTTTTCCAGTTTTTTTCAACACCAGCTGGGTTTATCGCTATTTAACTCAAAATCTATCAACTTTTAATATACAACATTATTTGTAACATTCGTTGCTAATTATGTGTAGAATTTATCCTTCTGGGTTAGAATTTCTAATCTTAAGGTCAATGTTACATAAACTACATGTTAATATTCAACTTAAAAAAAGTGTAAGTTTGCCACAATTGATTTTTTTATCCAAAAGTCTAAAAGAAAGCTTGGAGCAATACCTTTCAAATGGTCTGTAGCATTTTTATGGCCTTCAATTCTGTACAAAGTTATGATAATTTAAAGAAAGACAAAAAATTCACAAAAATTAACATGGTATTTCCCATTTAAATTTTTAAAAAAATTTGGTGTTTCTTTAAATTATCATAACTTTTTACGGAATTCAAGGCCATAAAAATGCTACAGACCATTTGAAATGTATTGCTCTAAGCTTTTTTTTAGACTTTTGGATAAAAAAATCAATTGTGGCGCACTTACACTTTTTTTAAGTTGAATATTGACATGTAGTTTAAGTAATATTGACCTTGAGATTAGAAATTCTAATCCAGAAGAATAAATTCTACACATAATTAGCAACGAATGTTACATATAATGTTGTATAGTAAAAGTTGATAGATTTTGGGTTAAATAGCGATGAACCCAGCTGTTGTTGAAAAAAACTGGAAAAAGTTCACTTTTTGAGGTTAGAATAACTTTTGAGCAAATAAATACCAGTACCTAAAAATTTTTTTCTGTATTCTGAAAAACATTTGCAATGTGTACCCAACATTTGGTGCATTTTAAAATTTTGATCGGACCACTTCACGTGGAATACCCCATATATATATATATTTAAAGAAAAATTGCATCCGCACGACTACGCAATCCAAATATAAATGAAAAATATAACACAGAAAAACTAGGTTAATTGAAAAAATAACGATTCATTATATTTAACTATATAAAAATTCAATACAAATATATATGATGAATGGAATGCAAGTTCTGCATTTGCCGTCGAATTATAAAATTCGCATCTATTCTCACAGCCACTTCATTTCCACGGAAAAATCGCCAATACAAGCGTCCGATTTGCCGAAATGAACAAACACTTAACATTAAATTAAATTCTCTATCGAGTTGTACATAAACCATTCGTTGCACTCTTTGACGGCACTCAAAGTCGCACCGCCGCCAAAGAGTAGGTTGCTGCAATGCAACCCTTAAGTACATTACGACTTATTTCCATCTGTATATTCTTATGCTTTACAAGATATAACACACGTACCTACAAGATGTCGATATCTACAAAAATAGTCGGAAGGACCAGCTGCATCTAATTTCCGATAGTAAGCGGTCTCTCACCTAATATATTGTTGAAATAGGTGCAAAGTATCCTAGTATAAGAGGTATATTTTTAAATCATTTATCATCGTATCTTCAGTTGTGCTTCATCGTTTCAGATATTCATTTCGATACTTACTCTACAATTACCTTTAAAAAAATTTTTCACTCATACACTTTGTTTGTGTCTAAAATAATTTATCACTTATATTGCTAAAAGTAAAGTTCTAAAGAAATTTTTAAGTGATACTATAAGTGTGTGTTATGTGTGCAGTGCAAAAAAAGTTTCGTGGCCAATTATATGGCATTGGATCACGAATATGCCTTATGTAACAATATTCTGACGATTAAGACATTAGTTCTATGTAAGTGCGTTAGGGAGCTGCCTGTTAATATGTGGCACTTATTAAAGTTTGCTATCGGTAGGGCATATATACCCCATGTCTTCCTCGTCAGGTTTTCAAAAATTTTTATCTGTCATTTGTATCTAGAGACGAGATGCCTGGACTCTACTGATGAGCACACCAAGCATACTCAGGGCGAAATACAAAATTTTTTAATTTTTTTTTTCCGTCTTATTAAGCTTTAATTAATTTTATACTACAATCAATTAAATTTTACATTTTTGTTGACTTAGCTTGTCTTAGTCTTTTTTCGAACACTCATCCTGTGAGGTTTCTAAAGTGGCTGGTATTAATACAGTCCGCCTTACTTGAGATGTGAGGAATGTTTCTTTGGCTTGTAAAGATCAATAAATTCATTTATCATATAAAAAAAAGTTTCGGTTTAACCACTAAAAATTTAAAAATTACAGTTAAAAGTTAAATAATAGTTTGCAAGTTTTCGGATATATTAATCAGTTACATCAGTTATTCGTACACAACAATTTTTATTAGAAAATGACATTCAGTGAAATCGATTTTAATTTGTTAGATTCTTTTAAATCTTGTGCAAAATTACCAATAACAGAAATCAGCGAAATAGAAAAGAATGCTGCTATTGACCATATTTTATTGTCATTGCTTGAAGTTACATCGACTCCACAAGACATAAGCAACATAGCTTCAACATCCTCTTGAAGCATGTGAAAAAATTACACTATTAGCCACTGTTAATGAGAATTTAAACGCATGTATTAAACGTTTACACGTAGGAATCGAAAATAGAAATGGCCCAGTATTTCAAGACTATATATTATTATTGGGTAGAGAAAATGTGTAGTGTATATGAGTGTATCATTAATACACCTAATTTTAAATTGGACGCTAAACATTTTTTAACTCAATTGTCCGTGTTGAAATTATACACAAAAGTGACATTGATTTTAAAATAAAATTGACACGGAACGATGCAATTAAACAAGTTTGGAAAGCAACCCAATTACAAGGAATTTTAGTCGCATAGTAAGTAATTTATTATTATTTTTTATTACGTATTTACTATTGTTCAATTTTTGTTTGATTTTTATTATAGTATGAGTATACACTCGAAAGAATTATTTCAAACTGTGTTAAAGAAGAACCTATTAAAGGCTGCGTGGCGTTTAAAAGCGGCGCAATTTGCCAAAGAAACAGATTCTTGACGAACACGTGTTTGTTTGCAGAGGATACCTTACTGTCGAAGCAGGTCTTCAAAATAACGCATAAGAATTCCAGGTAAGAAACACTTGGTCGCGCTATCTCTGAAATATCGATCCTACGTTAAACTATCCCGTAGTATATATATAGATATATATCTATATCGTGAATACCCTATAACCAAAATATCGATCGTTTTAAAAATTTCAGGTGTGAAGCACGTGCTCGCTCACACAAACATATATATTATAAATATACTCAACCATGTCGTGATTTTAAATCACTGCAATATATATATATATATGGTATACCTGATTGGTTCCCGAAGCAGCCAAGAAGGTTAACCGTTACATTACACGTGGATGTCTGGAACCCCCCTGGGATTAATAATATATATATATATATTTATATATACATTATATATATATATATGTATATATATATATATATATATATATATATATATATATATATATATACATTATAATCATATTCAATCATGTAGTGATTTTAAATCGCTGCAAAATATAATAAAAATGGGTCCTAGGCGAGACGTCTATGATTACTGACGCGTAAAGATCTGAGGGGAAGATAAGACACCCCTTTTAAAAAGGGTCCTAGACCAGACATCTATGGTCACTGATGCGTAAAGATTGGAGGGGGAGATAATCCCAGGGGGGTTCCAGACATCCACGTGTACCGGAAGTGGGGGAGGGGGTTTGTTTGGGTCTCCCCATATAGGTATTATGACTACTCAAAAGCACTAAATAATTAAATAATTAATCGATCTACAGTGTAACAGGTCAATACATCAGGGACATCTTAAAAAATTGCTGCGCCAAAAATTTGTGGAATATCGTACATTTTCATGCAGAAAGTGTTTAAGGTGATGGTGATGTAATAACTTGAAACTTTGTAAATCGAATAATTATTCAATTATCTAGTGCTTGTGTATTCAGGATTTGCATAAAATAGTATATTTTCTTAAAGAAATGTAATGGTTAACCTTCTTGGCTGCTTCGGGAACCAATCAGGTATACCACTCACTTAAGTTATATAAAATTTATACAAAAAAGCAAAGTCCATAAAATGTGCCATAAAAATTTTTTTTTAACTCAAAAGTTTAAGACTGTACAAATTTTCCCATATTCATAATATAAAGTGTGTTAAGAATTAAATGTTTTTAAACCTAATTTTTTAACTTTAAATACTTGGTATTATCTCAATTATCTAATTTTATTTGTCAATATGAACTGTTAATTTTGTTAATAATTAAAGTATATTAAATTTTATTTAAATATTATGGGTCTACAGATTGACCGTTGCACCGCCACAAATTTTTCAATTGCTTCAAAATCAAAATGTAACCATCAGAATAGCTAAAAACGGGTGGAGTCCGATTTGTCGAATGCTCAATCAAATTATGTTCATTTTTTCTAATTTCGAATATTAGAAGTATATGTATTATAATTAACATGAAGTAAAATAGATTGCTCAATGTTTAGAAAATTTACAAATCTAAGTACGAATAAACTTTATTAAATATTTAGAATTGAAATCAGTAATATAAATTTTAGACGATATTCTTTTTATTTATTAAAGAACACTCAGTGCAATCCCGCGTAAAAATATAAACTATTGCCAAGATATTGCAGAGATATTGGAAATGGCTATTGCAAACATATTGTCAATATATTGCTGCTTGATAGGAATAAATTCGAAATACATTGCTAATATAGCGCTAAAGCACACTTACCCATAGGTTCCCAATATATTGGCAATAGTTGATAAATTATTTATTTATTATTATAGTGATAAATAAGGTTTAAATTTATAACTTAACTTAGCTAGAATCGGGTAAAATAAAAAAAAATAAAAAAAAATGTTTGCCAGATCCGGGAATTAATCCTTCAATCTTTAGATCCGGATGCTTGCTCTGTACCACTGAGCTATTTTGTTATTTTGATTTTTAGCAGTGAATTTCAGGCTATAAACACCAATTGAGAAAACGTTTGATAAAGTCCAAACTTTATAAATACAAATTCAAATTAAATTCAAATTAAATTCAAATAAATAGTTTACATTTTTACGCGGGATACGAGCACATAAAATCGAAGGCGCAAACATTATTAAATGCAAAACATTTATATCCAATATATAAAACTGAAAACAATATTTGTGTTATAAAATAACACATCATATTTCCAATGATAATTTAGTCGAATACATTTTAGCGTAGATGTATATATCGACTATCGAAAAATTAGTTATATAACGTTCTTTAAGTGACCTCTAGCGGTGAAAAATTCTTTATAAGATCAGGAAAAAGCACGAAAACAGAGATTCTTTATATTTTTGAACATAAATTGCAAACTTTTCTTGAGAAATTAATAAAATAAATCCAATTCCTGCATATTTTTATATTAATCCGAGATATATATATATATATATATTCATAACTTTAAAATAACAATATTAATGTTTGTAACATTTATAATTGCAATTTTAGATTACAATATACTTATGTTTTCAACTTTAAAACTACTTGTTTACTTTAGTAGCCCATTTTCTATTGAGTATGCCTGCAAGAGTCTCGTACTGTTTAAAATTTTAAGTCCCTACTAAAAGAAATCACTTAAAATCTCATATGATGAATCACGTAAAATTGCATATGAGATCTCAAATGAGATATCATATGAGATCTCATATGATTTATCATATAAAATATCATATGATGTATCATATGAGATCCCATACGAGTTCTCGTGCCAAAACGTCATATGATTTCTCACATGAGATCTCATATGATATCTCATTTGAGATCAGCGTTTCTAAAATGAATGTATAATTTTTGGTTAATTTATTTAATTATTATAATATTATCAAATTATTCTTTTAATATAAGATTACTTTTAAAAAATATTAAATGGGATGTAAATAGGTACTGTTTTAAAAATAAATTTGAATATTTGAAATAGAGATAGTTGATAAGTAATACAATTTAGTGTTGCAATTTAAATTATTTATTTTTTTTAAGTACATTTGTAGCATAAATACAAATTAATTAACATCTTCATATGTTGATGGCTTCTGTGCACAAAGAAGTAACTCATTTTAACAAAATAAAACCAATTTTAAATTTTCAAATGCATTTTTAAGTGGCTAAATGTCAAGGCTTTTTGTTTTTGCTTAAACGAGTTGGGTCGTTGTACATAGAAGACGATGAATCTTATTTCTATTCAAACAAGTAATATATAAAGCATTTGATTAGAAAACAAAAAATATACTTTTTTTATGGTTGATAACTATAACTAAACTCACGTGTTTCTTATTTTTTATGAACAATTGTTGAAATTTTTTAAAGATGAAAAAATTGTTTTGCTCTAATAATAAGTATTTAAATTCTTCTATAGAAATAAATCATTTAATTGAAGAAAATTAAATAATACGTCATTTCATGATTGATATTAAAATTACGAGCTTCTTATTTTTTTACGAACATTTGTTTATATTTTTTAAACCGAAAAAAAACATTTTCTTGAATAAAAATAATATCCTATTACATAATCTCGTGAGATTTTGTAATAGGATATGAAACAATTGAATACATTGTAAACAATTAGGCATAAAAAATCGCATAAGTGTTAAATTCTGTTACAAAAATAATAGACTAGTAACAAGTAAAGCATTTGACAAATTAAATTTCGCTTTTTCTTTTTAAACTACTACTTCATAATTTAATTTGCGCATGTCCTAATTTTGGAACCAATTAGTTTATTCGTTGATCGCAAAATTTTCCTTCCAAATAATCCTTATATATTCCTGGAAAGTAACAAAGCTTTTTAATGCTTTTGTATGCCAGTAAGGTCATTTATTTTTTAAGGACTTTATATTATAAATAAAATTACTTATTACGTAGCTGTTTATATTTTGCAGGTGAAAGAACCTTACGAAGAGATCTATTTCTAAAGCAGTTGATACTTTATTAACCTTAAAACACCTGTTGATAAGGTTTCTTCTACCCCTACACACAAGAAGCATTTCACGTAGGAAAATAGAATAACCCCTGCGTTTATATTTATCTACATACATCTGAAAAGTGTTAAATAATAAACATCCATTTCTGAATTGTCATTCTCACTGTCACTGTTCATTACAAGAGTGTCGTCCTTGGTTTGTAAAAACTTTTGTAGCAACTTTTTAGTATTTTTCTTCTGTACTATTTTTTTCAGTTTTGTCTTATTTTTGCACTGTAATAAATAAAATAATTTTAGCATAGAAAGCATTAATTTATAATAAATACATAATTATTATGATAAATATAACCTTAAATTTGTCGTTTACATTTGATTTTTTAGTTACACTTGGTTTCGGAGTAACATTTTTCATCTTCGACTGAGTTTGCTCAAGAGCCTCACTCCGCCTCTTCTTTTTGAATTTAAATTTAACAGCTGCATAAAGGTTTCCAAGTTCTTCTTCTGGATCACACACTTCTGCAAATAATAGTATACTTAAAGTTATTTGTACTCATATATATTACTGTAACATTGACCTTGCATGAAGTTCATATACTAATATTTGTATTTTTTACCTCTTTCACTTTGCCCCTCAATTTGATTACAATCGCACCATTGACTATAACATTAGCTTTAAAGGAAATAATTTAAAAGTGCACGGCAAATGAAATTGTTACTACATTTAGGCGCAATGTACCAAATAACGATGTACGTAGAAGACTTTCTTAAACTACGTTTTGCTGATTGCCGCGCTTTTCGTTATGTCGAATATATCAATTATACCTAATACGAGGTCTATGAATATTGCACCCATAATCAATATTTTGATATGAGTAGTATATAAATCGATTGCTCATAAAAAATTCCAAAATATTGATATTTAACATTTTTTTGCTCGTGGCTTTGTTTTTGCACAATATGCAAAAATCACTTGGGTGCTGCACCCAATTTTGCACCCCTATTTTAAACGTAATAAAATGAGTTTAAAATAATCTAGCCCGACCTATTAGATTACTCGTTATCTGCTCGTCATGCACTCGAAGCCTAAATTTATAAATTAATTAATGAAAAAATAAAATAATGAATTTTTGTTCACCGTTCTTTCCATCCGTTTGTCGCGCATAAGCAAGCCAGAGCGCATGCGTAAAAGTGGCATCGCGCGAAATTTAAAAATTAAACGTCGTCCTCGAGGCCTCTCAATAACTCCAATGAAAAGTCCTGCTTACGTGCTCCGTGATCGCCCGCCGTCGTTGATTACGTTGATCTGGTTGACGATCACGTCGGGGTCACCAATTGTAGGAGTTCGGCGCCCGAGGTTTTTCCTCTTGGCGTTGATAAGCAAAGGTTAGCAGGATCTGGCGTCCCTACAATTTACACCAGGAAGGAGTAGAGGCTGAAGTCGAGGTTAATGAAGACGAAAAGAATATTTATTAGTTGTGGCGTCTATGTACAAGAGTTTGTGTGCGGCAACTAGCCGACTGTCTCTCTGGGCGGCTCGCGACTCTCTGTCACGATGCTTGAGACACACTGTCGATCCTCGCGATCTCGGCGATGCCGAGCACTTCGCTTCGTTCGCTCTCTGTCGTTCCCCCCACTCTTCTTACTTTTTCACAGGCAGGAGCCTACAAACAAAACAATCATAATTAAGATTCAATTTATAAATAAAATTTGTATAGATTTTTTAAATATTATTAACTATCCAGTCTTTCAATTTCCTCTTTTTGTTTTTCTTATTTAATTCTTTTAGACTAATTGGTAGCTTATTAAACAAACCTATAGCTTTTGATATAACTATTTTGTTTGCTAACAGTTTTTTGAATCTTGGAATAGGTAGATTCTTATTTCTAGTTATACTGTTCGAAGACATAAACAAATTACTTAAACTATTATAATGATATGATAAACAATTTAACGCATATAGTTGTTCTATATTTAACGAGTAATCTTTAGATATAAATTTATTTTTATTTATTTTTTTTAATATATTCTTTTGTAAATTATGCAGCAAACTTATACTATTCATATACGCGCCACCCCATGCAATAATACCATATCTAATAACACTATTGAATAGTGCATAATATAACATTTTAAGTGTTGTTATATTCATATAATTTGCAAGTTTATGAAAAATGAAAATTAGGTATTTAGTTGTATTAACTAAATCTTCTATATGTAAAGACCAATTCATTCTATAATCAAATATTAAGCCTAGATAGTTGGTATTTTTCACTCTTTTTAGCTTATTGTTATTAATTTGGATATCATAATTATCCTTTTCATAATCTGGGACGCTATCTATATAATTTCCAAATGTAATATATGTTGACTTTTCTTTATTTAAAGATAACTTGTTTAAGGCTAACCAATTTGCAATCCAGTTCAATTCAATATTCATCTTATTTTTAACTTTTTCATCATCTGCATATGAAATTATATTTTCTTTTAACACGTCATTTACATAGATTATAAAAAGCAAAGGTCCAAGTATAGTTCCTTGAGGAACGCCTGTTTTAACAATATTATTATGGCTTACAGTATCATTAATTCTTACTATCTGCTGTCTATTATTAAGATATGAAAACATGAATTTATGTGCATTACCTCTAATTCCGTAATTGTAAAGTTTATTGAGTAATATGTTATGATCTACCGTATCAAAAGCCTTCGCCAAGTCTAGAAATGCTATAGCCAAAAATTTACTGTTGTCCAAGTTATTATAAATTTTATTGGTTATTTTCTGAAGGGCATCATTAATGCCTCTATTTTGTATAAATCCAAATTGATTCTCTGAGAATATGTTACACTCTTTGAAAAATTTACACATCCTTATATATATTATTTTTTCTAAAATTTTCGCTAAATTAGAAATTAGTGAAATTGGTCTATAATTTTCAATTTTCTTCTTACTACCATTTTTATGAATTGGTATAATCATTGCATTTCTAAGTGATTCAGGCCAAACAGATTTTTCTATGCATAAATTAAAAATGTGAACTAATGGATCCAAAATATATTTAATTAGTGACTTTAATGTTCTAGTGTCGATTTTATCCTAACCACCATTTTTTATTTCAAAATCATTTATTATATTATAAACTTCTATCGGATCTGTCGGAATCATAAATATAGTTTTTTCATTGAAATCAGGCAACCTGATATCGACACTATCAATTTCTTGAATTTTATTTCTGAATTCAATACCAATGTCAGTAAAGTAATTATTCATAACATTAGCAATATCCTCTGTATTCGTTATTCTATTTTTATATTTATCAAGGATAGCAGTAATTTTCTCTTGTTTTTTAGTATTTTTACCTAGTTTTTGATTTACTATATTCCATAAATTTTTTGGTTTATTAATAGCTTTGGTTTATTAATCACATCATATTCATATTTAACTTTTGCATCTTTAATTACTCTGTTTAGCACTTTATCATAATTTTTATATTCTATCCTGTTATTAAAATTATTTACATCCATCATCCAAATTTTATAAAGCATTTCTTTTCTATTACATGAAACAATAATTCCCTTAGTAATCCAAGATTTTCTTGGTTTCAATTTGTCTGATTTTTTATTATTAATTCTAAATGTTGCACTATTAATACATTCCTTTATATTATCAATCCAACAATTAATCGCCAATGATGGATCTTTCATTAATAATATTTGATTCCAATTAAGTTTTTTAGCAATTTTATTAAGTTTATCATAACGAATTATTGATCGCATTTTATAGTTCCCACTATGTTTTATATTTTTTATTGATAAAAATAATGAAAAGTGATCCGTAAATGAATCAGTTAATTCAGCTGCCTTAACATTTACATTACTATTTTTAATAAAGAAGTTATCTATACATGAACCGCCATTGTGTTAGTATTTGCTAATCTTGTTCCAGTTTGAAAACATGGTATGTATTCAAGAAATATTCAAGAAAATTATTTAAAAATTCCTGACTAATGTTATCATGACTAGAGATGTCAATATTGAAATCTCCAACAATAATATGCTTAGCAACATTTATCTTTAATTTTAATAGTTCTTTTATACTCATCAAGAATTCTACTTTGTGAATATCATGCGATCTATATAAGAATATATAAGAAGTGATTTCGATGGTTTTTTCATGATTAGAGGTTATATTTGTATTCAACATTCTTAAATTATCTATTTCAAAAATGTCTGTATTCTCAGTTATACCTTCAGCCATATAAACAACTCCATCTGCTCTATTAATTTGACTATTGTTATAATAAATTTTGTATCCTTTTAAACTACAATATTTACAATATTGAAGTGACCAACTTTCTACGCAAATGACCATAAATGGTTTAATGTCAAGACGATTAATCAAAACTTCCAATTTATTGAAATTAGTATTCAAACTTCGTATATTAACATATAGTATAAGATTCTTATTTGAATTGGCAAATTTGTTAAGAGTGTCGATATCGCTGACGATAATTTCTTTTAATACGTTACAATTAATTATGTTATCAATAATATTAAAGTTATCCATCTTTTACTTATTTAGAATTTCTTAAATTTACTTAAAATATTATTTATTAGAAGTCAATGATGAAATCGATGTTAATGTTCTTGATTTCAAAATACTTTTCTTCTTAGTTACATTTTGAAAGATCTCTATATTACCGATATATGCACGTGTTTGCAGTCGTAATTCATTTTATATTTTTGGTTATGAAACGTACAATTTACACAATTTAGATTATCTATTTGTGTACATTCAATTGTATAATGATGACCTGAACACTTTAAACAAATTTTTTCATTTAAGCACTTGTACTATTAAGCACTGTAACTATTATGTCCAAATCTTCCACACTTTAAACATGGTCTTGTATTTATTATATCGTATACTTTACCGTATTGAAATCCAACGAACACCTTATAGTTATTTTCTCTTATTTTTTTATAAATTTCATTTGTAACTTCAACTATTAAATTATTATTAGCTATGCAGTACTTTACAGCCAGTTAAGAAATCTTTAAAATTCTTTTCATTTATATCATTTTCAATAGACAATTTATCCATTTTTTCTATATTCTGTATACCAATAATTTTCACTTTGGGTTTTAATAACTTTTCTTTTTTAACTTCACATAAACTAGATAATTTTTCTTTTATTATTTTTTCAGCTTCTGTAATACTTGTTTCATTTATATAATCAATTATAATTTCATCATCACTTTTCATAAATATATTTTTTGTTTGAATTGATTTCTTTTTTATCATATAGTGATTTACATGTTTTTTTTAGATCAAAAGTATATTCTTTCCTTTTCTTTTTAACTATTAGTTTAGGAAGTTTCTTTGGTTTAGGTGGTACATTATTTACAACTTGTGAATATGTTTGTTTTTTAAATTCTATCTTGTTTGAATTTTCCTTTTCTAAAGCACTTTTTTATAATTGATTCTTATCATTCATTTCTGCCACTAATTGTTTGAGTAAGGTGTTTTCAATTCTTACAGTTTCAGTTTCTGTCTGCTCATCATTAATATTGCAATCAATATTGTTCGTTTCGTTTATTATATCATTTAGATATTCTTCTCTTATCTGCATTCTTTGTAATAATTTAATTTGTGCTATAATATACTTTGCTGTGTCATTCAAGGCTGCTTCATTTGATTTTTTTGAGGTTAAGTTTATTTATGTTCCGGACATATTATTAGTGAACTGCTTAATGTAATACCACTTTTCATTCTCACATAATCACTTTTGTGATAAATACTTTCACATATTAAACAAATAACTACATTAACTTTAATTTTGGATGACATTTATAAAAAACTTCTTCGTCGTTGTCAGGAGGCTCTTCACCTCCTGACGCCATTTTTTTGTTCTGATATATATATATATATATATATATATATAATTTACATTTATTAGCTAATCTGTCATTTTAAAAATTAATTATAACTTTAGGAATTTCATTAAATCTATGTAACCTTCTTGGATAAGGTATTAATCATTCAATTGAAACATTTAAATTTTTATAATAAATTACTACACGTTTTGATACAAATCCATCTCATAAAATAAAAAAAAAAAAAAATGTTCTAATTAAAGAAATTATTGAACCAATTGATGAAAATATATTTCAACATAAAAAAATATCAGGATAATCTGAACAACGTCGTGGTAACCCTCTTAATAAAAAAAATGGTGAGGGAACAATGTTAAATTTCTCCCAATAAATATCATT
This sequence comes from Theocolax elegans, assembly GCA_026168455.1. Taxonomy (NCBI): domain Eukaryota; kingdom Metazoa; phylum Arthropoda; class Insecta; order Hymenoptera; family Cerocephalidae; genus Theocolax; species Theocolax elegans. The sequence goes on from CM047431.1 coordinate 2,599,228, forward strand.
ATAAATTGAATTTTTAATCATTTTTGATTTAATAACAACCCAAAAATTATTGAAAATCAATAAATAAATCTCCTAAAAATTGCAAATACAGCTCCTATAGATAATACATAATGAAAATGTGCAACAACATAATATGTATCATGTAATATAATATCAATAGAAGAATTTGATAAAACAATCCCAGTCAATCCTCCTACAGTAAATAAAAAAATAAATCCTAATAATCATAAATTAGTAACATTAAATTCAATTTTTATTCTACTCATTCAAGCTAATCAACTAAAAATTTTAATTCGTGTAGGAATTGCAATTATTATATTTTTATTATTTATTTATTATAATCCTTTACCTGTCGGCTTAGGACTTCAGATTACATACACTTACAAAGTATTTGACAATCATCTATACCACATTTACATCAACACATTCTTTTCTTAATTGAATTACAGATTTTAATAACGCCATACCGCTTGCATTCTGATCTAACACAGAGTTTATCTCGCCATCAAATTTTATTTTACCAACACATTTCTTCAATATATGTTCTAACGTTTCTTTCTCATTCTTACATAGTCTACATACTATTTCATTCTCATTTAACCAGTACATATTAGCATTCTTCTCATTCCCCAATCTAAATCTAGCCAATAAACTAACTTTTTTACCTTTTAGCCCTTTGGTCAAGTATTCAGGTACATTTTCGGTTATTATATACTTATATCTACTACAGCTTTTCGATAACTCTATTCTATTAAGTCTATACTCTCTGTCAATTAACTGCAATTTTGTATACACAACATTTACTAACTTTACCTTCTCTAACCTTAGCCTATCTCTTTCTGCTTTACCTAGATTTACTTTTTCCCAACACTTATCTCTTTGCAATTCCCATTTCCCCTTTGTGCCTATCTGTTTACCTTTTTCTATTTCATCTATACATTCCTTAACTAATACTTTATTTGAAATTCTGGCTTTTTCTTCATAGGTCACCGCTCTTTTCACAGCTTTTATGTTAGTAGCTATTTGTTTTGTTTCTTCCATTAATAAATAGTCAGCTGTCCGTTTACCTAATCCTAGCACCCACTTTAAGTATTTTCTTTGAACAATATCTAATTCAGACTCTTTTCTCCATCCCCAAATCTCTGACCCATACAGTCCTACAGATTCAACTAATGCTGTGTACATTTTAATAATTCTCCTGTTGTAAGAATTTTTAAATAATCGTTCCCCTATACTCCAAGTGTTTCTCATTACCACCTCAGCTTTCCTTTTTAATTCTTTAATTTGACTTTCACTACCACCATTCTTTTGTAAAATATATCCTAAATATTTTATCTCTTTTACTTCCTCTATCTCCTTATCCTCCCATTGCCACTTTCTTAATCTTTTCTTTCCTTTACCCTTTTCAAATACAATAATCTTTGACTTTTCTGGACTTAAATCTAAATCCTTTTTCTTTAAATATATACTAGCCAAGATGCTCGCTTCGGGGGGGGCTCGCAGTGTAAATAGTATGGTAACATAATAATTCCTTACCATCAAATTACATGTAATGTAATATTCAAAAAATTACTTGTTAAAAACCTATTTAGTAAAAATAATTTATAGTACTAGTAATTGAAATAAATATTATAATTAATTAATTTCTGCTTCCTTTTTAATTCTTTAATTTGACTTTCACTACCACCATTCTTTTGTAAAATATATCCTAAATATTTTATCTCTTTTACTTCCTCTATCTCCTTATCCTCCCATTGCCACTTTCTTAATCTTTTCTTTCCTTTACCCTTTTCAAATACAATAATCTTTGACTTTTCTGGACTTAAATCTAAATCCTTTTTCTTTAAATATATACTAGCCAAGATGCTCGCTTCGCTCGCAGTTAAATAGTATTGTTAACATAATAATTCTTTACCATCAAATTACATGTAATGTAATATTCAAAAAATTACTTGTTAAAAACTATTTAGTAAAATAATTTATAGTACTAGTAATTAAATAAATATTATAATTATATAATTTGTTGGGATAAATCCGTAATAATTAATAAAAGAATGATCATTTTTACTATTTATATCATTAACAATTTTTGTTACTCCCAATAATTAATTCGAATATTATTATTTACATTAATACCTGATAAACTTTATATAATTCATAATAGATCGATTCATATTAAGGGGATGCAATACTCAATTAGTTACCTACCGAGCCATATGAGACAATTATATTTAATTAACTAATACATATTTTGAATAAAAGGAAATGATGACATCATTGCCCTGTGTACTTGTATAATCTATTTTTCTGCAAAAAGTCAAACAGATATTTTAATTCGTATTAAAATGGTATTGGAAAGAAATTTTCACATAGCGGATATTAGGTTATAAAATTTCCTTCCAATCATTCTCGTTAATTATTGCGCGTACATACTTTGCGCTTTGCTGAATTGCAGAAGATACCAATACGGGGGCAATGATGTCTTGGTTTTACATTTATTCACGTATTTAATGATTTAATTTCTTGTTTAAGTGGGTATCATACTCAATTACAAATACAAATTTCGCACCAGAAAATAGCAGACGAAAAAACAACTAATTTATTTATAACAATTAATAAAAACAAATTTACGCAAAAACAGGAATTAGTATTGCCCTCCGTTATTTAATTATCTATCATTTTACAAAGCTTCAATTTACTATAACAACATGTCGCCGCAAAAACCTTGAAAAATGGAATATTCTTATAATTTCTTGTATGAAAAATAAAAGTCAACTCTTCAGACATTTTCGAAATTGCAATGAAAACAGCTTCAGCCCGGATTTGAACCGGGACCTAGCTCTTACTCTCGCACTCTATTACTCTAACTTTCGTTTTCTCTCTATCTCTCATTCTCTCTATCTCTCATTCTCTCTATTTCTCACTCCCTCTCTATCTCTCATTCTCTCTATCTCTCATTCTTACTCGCTCTGTACCTCTCGTTCTCTGTCTCTATCTCTCAAACTCTCTCTCTCATTCTCTCTCTCATTCTATCTTCCAATCTCTATCTTCATTTCATTCTCTCTCTCTAATTCTCTCTCTCTCCCTCTCTCTATCTCACATTCTCTCACTCCCTCTCTATCTGTTTTCCTATCTCTTCCTCTCACTGTCTCTCTCGCTCTGACTTATTCTCTCTGACGCCAAGATGATGTTTGTCGGACGGACGGACGGACGGAGAATGAGAGAATGAGACAGAGCGAGAGAGACAGTGAGAGGAAGAAATAGAGAGAGAGAGACAGTGAGAGGAAGAAATAGAGAGAGAGAGGGAGAGAGAGAATGAAAGATAGAGAGAGGGAGAGTGAAAGAGAGAGAATGAAAGATAAAGAGAGGGAGAGAATGAGAGAGAGAGAGAGAGAATAAGAGAGAATGAAAGATAAAGAGCGGGAGATAATGAGAGTTAGAGAGAGAGAGAATGAAAGATAGAGAGAAAGAAAGAGAGAATAAGAGAGACAACGATAGATAGAGAGAAAGAGAAACAATAAGAGAGAGTGAATGAATGATAGAGAGAAAGTGAGAGAATAAGAGAGAGTGTATAAAAGATGGAGAGAAAGAGAGAGAGAGAATAAGAAAGAGTGAATGGGAGATAGAGAATGAGAGCGGGAATGAGAGAGAGAGAGTGATAGGGTGCGAGAGTGGGAGCGAGTAATAATGAGGGAGAGAGAGGGAGAGTGAGGGTGAGAGAGCGAGAGTTAGGGAGATAGAGAGAGTATGGGTAAGAGATTAAGTGGGAGAGAATAGATAGATAGATAGAAAACTTTATTGGGTTTTAGGGGTAGAAACCCCGTAAACACAAAAATACATACATCGTAAAGTATTACAAAAATAAATTAACAAATAAAATACAACGCAGGAATAAAATAATAATAAAAACGATTGAAAGTAACAAATTGTAAAAATAAAAATAAAGATAAAACGCAAGAATAAAACGCACGCGAGTTTATAATACAATGCCAAGTAATGCATAATAGAATGAGCAGCGTAAGAGGTGGGCGCAGAGAAAAATATAAAGATAAAAATAAATATAAAAATGAGCACAAGAAAATGTAAAATGAAGGAATAACTTATTGAAAAAATAATACTGATAAAAATATCACAAAAATAATAGACAATTAATAAATAAAAATATCACAGCGCAATTATAACATTAATTTTCCTCATTCGCTTCATTCTGTAACGATAAGTCGCTTACATAGCTAATATCACGCATAAAACTTATATCTAAAGCAGTAAGGTCGCTTAATTGGGGACGGATGAGATTTTCACGGGTCGCTCTTTCCTCCCAAGCTAAGGAATCGAGACGAAGAAAATGAGTAAAAGTAGATGATTTGAATGTGTTGATGTGGGATGGATCGAATGACGTGATAGAGAGTGAGTTTAACTGCTTGGTGGCTGTGATGACAAATGATTTGTGAAGCGATTCAGTACGAGGGGGAAGATAGGTTAACGGTTTCGGAGGATGACGAGATAAGATGCGTAGGTTAGATGAGCTGCTAAGTTTGACGAAGTGATCTGCTTGGTAATGAGGAGAATTATGTGATAAGATGATAAATGATAAAGAGGTAATGAAAAATAATCGTCTCGACTCAACAGATAGCCAGCCCAACTTCAACCTATAGGGCGTAACATGATCGAATCTACGCAAGTTTCCCCAAACAAATCTGACGCAAGCATTTAGGAGCCTCTGGAGCTTCATGTTTCTGGTCTGGTCCAGGTCATTATAGACCGCGCAAGCGTAATCAAAGTGAGGGAATATTAAGGCTTCTACAAGAAATTTTCGGATGCTTCTGGAGAAGGCACGTTTATGAAAGCGTAGCGAACGTAAGATTCCGTGCACCCTCTGAGAAATTGTCAAAACGTGTTTGGACCAGTCTAGAGTGGGCAGTAGCCAGACGCCAAGTGATTTTACTTGATTTTCGTAATGGAGAGACTTATTCAAAAGCATAACTCGCGGGGCAGTGGTTAGATCTATACGCGAGACATATGCCTTACTACCCAGGATCATTACTTTTGTTTTATTAATGTTCAGATCTAAACCATTGAGAGAAGCCCAGGACGCAACCGCATTTGCGTCATGTGTGATTCGCTGGACACCCAATTCAAATTCGTCCGGTGGAAAGGAATAGTAAACCTGGGTGTCATCGGTATAAATCATATGATTACTATACTCAAGAACATTCGGGAGATCATTGATAAAAACTGAAAAAAGTAATGGACCCAAAACACTGCCCTGCGGTATGCCTGAATTTACCCCAAGCCAGTCAGAGCAGACGCCCAACTCATCCACTACCGCTTGCGAGCGACCGACCAAGTAGTGAAAAAACCATCTAAGAACCGTGTTTGAGCAACCCATATTACGTAGCTTAAACAACAACGGGCCGTGCGGTACCGAATCAAACGCTTTGGAGACGTCGAACAGGACCAAAATCCTGATCATACGTGAGTCAATAGCCCTTCTGATGTCGTCGAGAACACCTAAAAGGGCGGTCTGTGTACTGTGGCCCCTGCGAAACCCTGCCTGTCTATCAATCAGTTTGAGATTTGATTTCAAATAGTAAGATAACTGCGAGTGTACCAACCTTTCAAGCAATTTAGAGACCTCACAGAGCTTCGCGATGGGCCTGGTATCTGAGCAAGACTCAATCCAACGAGAATGAGATAGATAAAGAGAGAGAATGAGAGATAAAGAGATAGAAAGAGAGAGAGAATCAGATAGATAAAGAGAGAGAATGAGAGATTAAGAGATAGATAGATAGATAGATATATATTTATTTGTACATTACAAAAATAGTTTTAGTAATACATTTTACATTATATGTATACAAAAATAAAATCATGTCATTGCACTTATGATATCACAGTCAAAACGCTTATAATTATAGTAATATCACAGTCTATTATAAATAAATACAGTGGGTATCACAGTAAGTCGATATAATATATATATATACATAATACAAATAAATCATCGGTCAATACATCTATCAGTCAGCGGTTTAAAATTTCATATACACGCAAATAACATGTAGAACCGGACGATATAATTTTCAATTACACTTAAATCACACATTCGCTTACCAATCATCCCAAATAAATACACTCATACTCAAAAACGATGTAAAAGAGACAGAACAAGCGAAGGCTTACAATAAGTATATGAACAATACAACAAAAATAGAATTAATAAAATGAATAAAATAAATAAAATAAAATAACGCAGGTAAAATGAAATAAATAAATAAATTAATAAATTAAGACGCACAAACTAATCAAGTGCCAGGAGATGTGTCCGCATAGAAGTCTTAAAGCCCCGAAGGGACGATAAGCATCTAATTTCTGCCGGCAGTGAGTTCCATAGATGCGCGCCCTGAACCTGGAAGGAACGTCTTCCAGTTTCTGTACGCATCAAAGGAGGCGTCAATTCCTTTGGTGAACCCCTCTCAGTACCTCTAGGAACATGTCTGGAGAAGAGACCCTCCAGATATTGTGGAACCCGCATGCGTATCAGTTTATACATTAAAACAGCCATAAAATAATTTCTTCTAGAATCTGTACGCAGCCAGCCCAGGGAAACCCTGTGAGGGGTCACATGATCATCCTTCCTAACACCACACACGTAGCGCACAAAGGAGTTTTGCAGCACCTGTAGTCTGTTGCGTAGCTCCTGCGACGCATCCAGCACAACAATTGAACAGTAATCCAGATGCGGGAAAAGCAAAGCCTCAGCAAGTCGCTTACGAAGGGTTTTATTCGTATATTTACTAAAGAAGCGTAGACTGTACAAAACTCTATTTACTTTCTTTGAGACATTGTCCAAATGATGTCTCCACGTCAGTTGTGAGTCAAGAGTAACTCCGAGACTCAGAACATTGTCTACAAAGGGAATACGGGTGTCACTCCCAAACTCAACACAGTGCGTGCCATTTTTATAAAACTCCGAAGAGTATTTTCGGCATCCAAATAAAATTGCCTGGGTTTTAGAATTGTTGAGTCTGAGCGAGGCCCCCGCAGCCCATGCAGACAAGCTCTCCGCAACATTCTGAAGCTTCACCACCCCCGCACCCAGATCATGATAGGGAGTCTGTACGTAGACCTGTAAATCATCGGCATAGAGAATATACTGGACTCCCGCAGAAGCAAGCAAGTCGCGTAAGTCACTAATATAAAGACAGAAAAGGAATGGTCCCAGGACTGACCCCTGTGGTACTCCTAAATTGGTTGCAATCCAAGGAGAGATTTTGTCAGAGGAAATAACCGCTTGTTGGCGGTTTGAAAAGTATGAATTAATCCACATAAGGGCAGACCTGGAAAACCCCATAGATTTCAGTCGATCAAGCAAACGAGTGGGTGAAATCGTGTCGAAAGCCTTGCTGAAGTCAAATAATAAAAGTAAGGTGACCAATTTTTTGTCAATTCCTGCTCTAATATCTTCAGTCAGTTTTAGTAATGCTGTTTCCGTCGAGCTGTAGGGTCTGAAACCGGTCTGTAACGGATCCGTAAGAGCAAATTTGTCAGCATGTTCTCGTAGTTGTTCCAGGGCAATCTTTTCCAGCACCTTTGACAGAAAGCTTAGAAGAGCAATAGGCCTAAAGTCCGTTGGAGCCGAGGGGGTTTTACACTTTTTCAGTGGTAGAACATGAGCCTTCTGCCACAGTACCGGAAAGACCCCGCTGGTAAGTGAAGAATTAAAAAGCCTGACAAGAAAGTCCCCTATACCTGGTAGAGCTTTAACTATGACGCTCTGCGGGATGCCATCCGCCCCCCTGGCTTGAGAGGAAAAATGAGAAATCGCCAGAATTACATCATTTAAGTTTATTTCATGAAACCCAAATCCGCTATCACACGCACTGTGGATAACAGACTGTCGACTCTCATAATCCTCGCCAGAGGAGACTGATACGCCTGCAAAGTGTTCGTTTAAATCGGCAAGTGAGAAACCACACAACTCAGAATTCTGACTCGGAAGAAGTCCCAAATTTCTCAATTCCTTCCAAACATCATTATTAGCTAGGGCTTCAAAAATCCTATTTTGATAGTAGTCAGTCTTTTTCGTCTCTGTCAATTTGTCCGCGGCCTGTCTTAAAGCTGTGAATTCATCCCGCACCGCGAAGAGAGAGAGAGAGAGAGAGAATAAGCTAGAGAGATAGAGAGATAGAGAGAGAATGATAGATGGAAGGAGTGATAGAGAGAGGGGAACAGAGAAAGAATGAGTGATAGAGAGAGAAAGAGAGAGAGTGAGTGAGAAAGAGGGGGAGAGAGAGAATGAGTGATAGAGAGAGGGGGAGTGAGAGAGAGAATGAGTAACAGAGAGAGGGGAAGAGAGAGAGAATGTGTGATAGAGAGAAAGAGAGAGAATATAAGAGAGAGAATGAAAGATAGAGAGAAAGAGAGAGAGAGAATAAGAGAGAGAGAGAATAAGAAAGAGTGAATGGGAGATAGAGAGCGAGAGCGAGAATGAGAGAGATAGTGATAGAGTTAGAGAGTGGGAGCGAGTAAGATAAAGAGAGTGAATGAGAGATAAAGAGATAGAGAGAGAATGAATGAATGAATCTAGTTTATTGGGCCTTTTGGGATAGAAACCCCGTAGGCACTTCAGCAATACATTTGAGCTTATATATACAAATAATAAAAGTAACAAATAATTAAAAGTAACAATAAAATCCTTAAAACTACGCAACAAAAATAATAAAATATATATGTACAAACAAAATAAAATTAAAATTAGATTAAAATTTAATGTTTGACAAAAGAAAATTTTAGCGCTTTGTAACAAAATAAATAAAAATATAAAACACAAATGATCGCCATACGTACGTTAAATGCAGTGTAAAATACAAATTAAATTTACATAACGCAAAAAATAATACTGATAATGATACTGATAATAAATAATAAAAAATAATACTGATAGAATAACTAGTGCAATAATAATACATAACGCAAGATAATACTGTTATAAATAACTAAGCTAACTACAATAAACAAATTATTCTACTCCGCTTGGAAACGAGGGATGGGCCGCAAAACTAATCGCTCATTATTTACCCGGTCGGACCAAGCTGTCTGGTCGAGTCCAAACAGATGATCGAAAAGGGAACGTTTGAAATGATTTAGAGAGGAGATCATGAAGTTTTCGATGGGCAGGGAATTTATTATGCGGGATGATGTAATGACGAAAGATTTATTTAAGGCTTCTGTGCGAGGTGGTAAGTAGGTGAGTGCTTTAGGCGGATGACGTGATGAGGTGCGAGGGTTGGTGACTGGGTTATTTAATAATGAGAAATGAACAGCGAGGTATGATGGTGAGTTGTGTATTATTATATTATAAGCTAATGATCCAATGAGATAGGAGCGTCTGGACTCGACCGACAGCCATTTTAGATCAAGCCTATGAGGCGTCACATGATCATATCTGCACAAATCGCCCCTCACAAATCTTACGCACGCATTTAATAATCTCTGTAACTTTAGATTTTTGGTTTGGTCAATATCATCATAAACCGCGCACACATAATCAAAATGCGGGAAAATGAGCGCCTCCACCAGATTTTTCCTAAGTTTACGCGATAGTGTTTTTCTATAGTATCTTAAGGAGTGTAGTACTCCATGAACCCGTTTGGAAATTGCTAAAACTTGTTTTGACCAATCCAAAGTGGGCGATATGAACAATCCCAGAGACTTGACCTCACTTTCATACTGCAAGTATTCATTTTCAATTTTAACTCTCGGGGCAGTGTTAAGATCTATACGGGAAATATACGCCTGACTGCCCAGGATTATAACCTTCGTTTTATTTACATTTAATTTGAGACCATTTTTGTTCGCCCAACCGGCAACGCATTCGCATCTTCCGAGATTTGTTGAACTCCTGTTTCGAATTCCGCCGGATAAAACGAAGAATAAACCTGGGCATCATCCGCGAACAACATACATTTGCTATACTTCAAGACATTCGGTAAATCATTAATAAAAATGGAGAATAAAATCGGACCAAGTACACTGCCCTGGGGTACACCCGCATTTATATTCAACCAATCGGACAATTCACCACCCTCACCCTCCACCGCCTGTGAGCGACCCACCAGATACCTGTAAAACCAATTTAATACATTTTCCGAACAACCAATATTACTTAATTTGGTAATAAGCACATCGTGAGGCACAGTGTCGAAGGCCTTGGAGAAATCAAATAGCATAAGAATCGTAATTTTCCGAGAGTCTATCGCCCTTCTGACATCATCCAGGACCCCCAACAATGCTGTCTGAGTGCTGTGACCTTTGCGAAAGCCAGCCTGTGTCTCTGTCTATAAATTATTTGTCTCCAAATAATTTGAGAGTTGTAGATGAACTATGCGCTCGAGTACTTTCGATAGTTCACATAACCTAGCAATTGGCCTGGTATCCGCACACGTTACAATTTTACTAGTTTTAGCCAATGGAAATAAAACCACCCTCTTCCAGCAGTCGGGAAAAAAACCCACACTTAACATATTGTTAAATACTTCGGCAAGCGGAAAGATTATTTGTGGCTCTAAGAGTCTGAGCATCTTTAAGGAGATACCATCAATACCGACTGCTTTAGAGGTTGATTTCAGTAATGCATGTCTAACCCCTTTGGCCGTTACTAAAGAGAAAGAAAAGGAAGGAGATGAAGATGACGATGAACAAGTGTTAGAAATGATAGATGCCAACGACTGAACTGAGAGAGGGGGTGATCGATTTGAGATGGAGGCATAATGATTATTAAGTTGATGAGGTGAAAAAACGTTTAATGGAGAAGTATAAGCCCTTGAGCAAAGTCCCATATTCCGAAGAGACTTCCAGGAGCTAGCAGGATCTCTATTTACATCTAATTTATTTGCAAGAAACTTAAATTTACCGGAATTTAACGAATTCGATACTCTATTTCTAAGCTCCTTATAGTTTCTGTAATCCAATGGGTCTCCTAAAATACGGAACCTTACAAAAGCGTTATTTCTTTCTCTAATGGACTGTTTTATTTCACGTGTGACCCATGGTTTCTGTGAATATTTAATGGTGATGAATTTCAATGGTGCTAAAGCATTAAATGAATTTAAGATTGATTGATTAATGTTTGTTAGTAAAGAGGAGATGATTTCGAATGAGTTAGATAATGAAGAAAGGGGTTGGTCGGGCCAGGCAGGAGCCAATGAGTTATTCATGAAGGATGTGAATGTAGTGGCGAGAGTCTGTAAGTTTACCTCCTCCAGATTTCTCCTCGAAAACTTCCTCTCCCCTATTTTTGGATTACTCGATACTATTATTTCCAAACTAATGGAGTCGTGACCGGCTGCAAAGGGAGCAGTTGATTTCAGATATTTGAAGTTTGGCACCGGCTCACGAATCAGGAAGAGGTCTAACCAAGTGTGAGAGAATCCATTCGACGTCACTGCATGATGTGTCGGTTCCGATGGTATGAGCGAAAGGCCCAATGCCATCAGATTCGACTTCATCATATTAGCAGCTGCACTATTCGAGCTCATATCGATGTTGAAATCACCCGTGACGATAACGTTGTTGCAATCAGGTAAAATATCCGAAAGGACATCAAAAAAACTCGCTAGGGTAGGCGGCTGTTGGTCTACGATATACCACCGCTAAAAGAAACATTAATGAGCCGCTCACCAAACGTAGGATTAAGAATTCCGGTTTGTTAGAAAAAACCGGATCCGAGTTTGCAACAACGCTAACCTTAAACTCCTCACGTATGTACGCGGCCACTCCGCCACCTCCCCTGCCTACACGATCCAATCTGTGCAATACATAACCAGGTAAATTAAAAATATCAGATGAATCGTGTTCAGTAAGGAAGGTTTCGGTTAAAGCGATGACATCGAAAGAACCCGGATAGATTGATGCTTCAATGGCTGTAAAATGAGTTTTAAGTCGATTTATGTTAGTATGAGAGATGGAAAATGAGTTGGATGAAATGAGTTTGTTATTTTTATTTTTATTGTTATTGGCCCGACCACTCCTGTCTCATTTAGCATAGGCTTCAGAGGTTACACGCGTCAATGGCCCATCTCTCGTCTCCCGAATGTATACTTTTAAATTAATTACTAGGGGCCTCGCATAACCCAACTCTGAACACCTTCGATTTGCTGACGACCAAAGCTTGAAAATGATTTTAGGCCATAATGGCCTAATAAAAATGGCATTATTTTCTCCCTCTCCGAAAATTTCACGCGCCTTTCGCCCTTTCAGAAGGTACGCCCTGTCAACAATCGCATCTCTAGCAGACGTCGAGGATAGTCTCACAACGAGCCCTTTACTTTTAGGTTGTGACGCATTATCACCAGAGCCTGTACTCACTCGCGACGCCCAAGGACGAATGTCGACAACCTGCTTTGCCAGCAGCGGCAGGTTAATTAATCCTACTACTTTTTCGACCAACAACTCGTCCGAGGATCTCGAGACTATCGGAAGGCCCAGTATAAGCAGCTCACAAGTATCTTTGAGTGAGTCGATTGAAACAGCGGTACGCGAAAAGCCCACAGAACACGCTGACATGTCAGTCTCCAACACCTGTAATCGCGAGTTTACCGTATTTAATTTATTATTCATATCACCGATTTTTCTGTTCGTCTGCTCCTCGAGCGTGTCAACGCGTTTATGAAGCGCCCTAAGATCGGCCCCGACCATATCCACCTTCTCCTCTACTCGACCAAACATTTCCGTTATTAAAGTGATATCCTTTCTCAAATCTTCCCTGAGACCGCGCGCAAATGTTTCCAACCACGGCGGTGGAGCTGCCGCCATTTGATCGGAGTCCACGAGGGTATCACGGGCGAACTGATTGGAGAAAGTGGGCGCGGCACCGCGTGGTTGCTTAGCAACCTTTGCTGTTGATGGCGATGGAGGCGAGGCAACGCGCTTCGCGCAAGAAGTAGAGGGAGTAGGCGTGACCATCGGCGGGGTAACGTCGGTCTCTCCAGTCGACCGCGGCAACCCAGTCGGTGGCGCCACCGCCTCGGTAGTGGTATGTATCACGGCTTTGAATCGCGCTAGTACGCAACAGCGACGCTCGGATGAGCCCCGCGCTATACCGAAACAATTAGTATGGACAAGGCTGTTACATACTGCGCAAACCTCAGAGTAATCCTTCCTAGTGACACGACCCCCGCAGACGAAGCAGCCTCGCGACGTTGCCATTTTCGCGATATTTTTCGCAACTCATCAACCCAGCAAGGTGTCACGTACTGCGAGATGTTGGCTGACCTGCTGAATTTTAGCCGCCCAAGCGAAGTCCTCCGACTGCTCAGCTAACCTCCAAAGAATATCACAATTTTCGAAATAGAATCGCAAGACCCACTGTCCACAGTAAATTGCAACTATTATCTAAATAGCTCCTGTAGACAGCCTTCGGTCCTTTCAACTGCTGTAAAAAACTCCAGGCAGCGATGTGAGCAAATTGCAATAGCAAAAGCAAAGAGTAAACAAATAAGGAGGCTTTTACTCACCGAGAGAGATAGAGAAAGGGAGAGAGAGAGAGAGATAGAGAGAAAGAGAATGAAAGATAGAGAGAAAGAGAGAGAGAGAATAAGAGAGAAAGAAAGAAAGATTGAGAGAAAGAGAGAGAGAATTAGAGAGCGAGAATGAAAGATAGAGAGAAAGAGAAAGAGAATAACAAAGAGTGAATAGGAGATAGAGAGCGAGTGCGAGAGTGGGAGCGTGTAAGATAAAGAGAGAGAATGAGAGATAAAGAGAGTGAGAGAGCAAGAATAAGATAGAGAGTAAGTGAGATAGAGAGAGAGAATGATAGATGGAAGGAGAGATAGAGAGAGAATAATAGATGGAAGGAGAGATAGAGAGAGAGAGAGAGAGGGAGAGAGAGAGAGGGAGAGAGAATGTAAGATAGAGAGAAAGAGAGAGAGAATGAAATATAGAGAGAAAGAGAAAGAGAATAAGGGAGAGGGAATGAAAGATAGAGAGAAAGAGAGAGAGAATAAAAGAGAGAGAATGAAAGATAGAGAGAAAGAGATGGAGAGATAGAGAGAGAGAGTGAGGATGAAAGATAGAGAGAAAGAGAGAGAGAATAAGAGAGAGAGAAAGAAAGATAGAGAGAAAGAGAGAGAGAATAAGAGAGAGAGCATAAGATGGATAAAGAGAGAGAATGAGAGATATAGAGATAGAGTGAGAGAGAGAATTAGATAGATAAAGAGAGAGAATGAGAGATAAAGAGATAGAGAGAGAGAGAATTAGAGATAAAGAGATAGACAGAGAGAGAATGGGATAGATAAAGAGAGAGAATGAGAGATAAAGAGAGTGAGGAAGTAAGAATAAGAAATGTAGAGTAAGAGAGATAGAGAGAGAGAGAATGATAGATGGAAGGAGAGATAGAGAGAGAGAGCGAGGGAGAGAGAGAGAATGGAGGATAGAGAGAAAGAGAGAGAGAATTAGAGAGAGAGAATGAAAGATAGAGAGAAAGAGAGGGTGAATAAGAGAGAGAGCATGATAGATAAAGAGAGACAATGAGAGATAAAGAGAGTGAGAGAGCAAGAATAAGATAGAGAGTAAGTGAGATAGAGCGAGAGAATGATAGATGGAAGGAGAGATAGAGAGAGAATAATATATGGAAGGAGAGATAGAGAGAGAGAATAATAGATGGAGAGAGAGAGAGAGGGAGAGAGAGAGGGAGAGAGAAGTAGAGAGAGAGAGAGAATAAGAGGAAATGAAATATAGAGAGAAGAGAAAGCGAATAAGAGAGAGAGAATGAAAGAGAAGAAAAGAGAATAAGAGAGAGATAATGAAAGATAAGAGAAAGAGAGAGAGAAAAAGAGAGAATGAAAGATAGAGAGAAAAAGAGAGAATAAAAGAGAGATAATGAAAGATGAGAGAGAGAGAGAGAATAAGAGAGAGAGAAAGAGAGAGGAATAAGAGAGAGAGAATGAAAGAGAGTGACGAGATAATAAGAGAGAGAGTGAATGACAGATATAGAGAAAGAGAGATAAAGAGATAAAGAGTGAGAGAGGGAGGGAAGAGAGAGAGAGAGAAAAGAAAAAAGATAGAAAATGAAATATATAGAGAAAGAGAAAAGAATAAGAAGAGAGAAGAAGAGAAAGAAAAGAGAATAAGAGAGAGATAATGAAGATAGAGAGAAAGGAGAGAGAGATAAAGAGAGAATGAAAGATAGAGAGAAAAAGAGAGAGAATAAAAGAGATAATGAAGATAGAGAGAAAGAAGAGAGAGAAGAAATTGAGAGAATGTAAGATAGAGAGAAAGAGATGGAGAGATAGAGAGAGAGAGAGGGAAAATGAAATAGAGAGAAAGAGAGAGAGAATAAGAAGAGAGAAAGAGAGAGAATAAGAGAGAGAATGAAAGATAGAGTGACAGAGAGAATAAGAGAGAGTGAATGAAAGATAGAGAGAAAGAGAGATAAAGAGATAAAGAGTGAAGAGAGGGAGGGAGAGAGAGAGGAGAGAGAGAGAGAGAGAGAGAGAGAGAGAGAGTGAGAGATAGAGAGAGGGAGAGAGATAGAGAGAGAGAGAGAATGAAAGATAGAGAGAAAGAGAGAGAATTAGAGAGAGAGAATAAAATAGAGAAATAGAGAGAGAGAATAAGAGAGAGAGCATGAAAGATAGAGAGAAAGAGAGAGGATGAGAGATAAAGAGATAGAGAGAGAGAATGAGTTAGATAAAGAGAGAGAATGTGAGATAAAGAGAGTGAGAGAGTAAGAGAGATAGAGAGGGAGAATGAAAGATAGAGAGAAAGAGAGGGAGAATAAGAGAGAGAGAATGAGAGATAAAGAGATAGAGTGAGAGAGAGAATTAGATAGATAAAGAGAGAGAATGAGAGATAAAGAGATAGAGAGAGAGAGAGAGCGGGGGAGAGAGAGAGGGAGAGAGATAGAGAGAGAGAATGGAAGATAGAGAGAAAGAGAGAGAGCATTAGAGAGAGAGAATGAAAGATAGGGAGAAAGAGAGAGAGAATAAGAGAGAGAGCATGAGATAAATAAAGAGAGAGAATGAGAGATAAAGAGAGTGAGAGAGTAAGAATAAGATAGAGAGTAAGTGAGATAAAGAGAGAGAATGATAGATGGAAGGAGAGATAGAGAGAGAGAGAGAGAGAGAGGGAGAGAGAGAGGGAGAGAGAATGTAGGATAGAGAGAAAGAGAGAAAGAGAGAGAGAATAAGAGAGAGAGAATGAAATATAGAGAGAAAGAGAAAGAGAATAAGAGAGAGATAATGAAAGATAGAGAGAAAGAGAGAGAGAGAATAAGAGAGAGAATGAAAGATAGAGAGAAAGAGAGAGAATAAAAGAGAGAGAATGTAAGATCGAGAGAAAGGGAGAGAGAATAAGAGAGAGAGAACGAAATATAGAGAGAAAGAGAAAGAGAATAAGAGAGTGAGAAGGAAAGAGAAAGAGAAAGAGAAAGAGAATAAGAGAGAGAGAATGAGAGATAAAGAGATAGAGAGAGAGAGAGAGAGAATAAAAGAGAGAGAATGAGAGATAGAGAGAAAGAGACAGAGAATAAAAGAGAGAGAATGAAAGATAGAGAGAAAGAGAGAGAGATAAAAGTGAGAGAATGTAAGATAGAGAGAAAGAGATGGAGATATAGAGAGAGAGAGAGAATGAAAGATAGAGAGAAAGAGAGAGAATAAGAGAGAGCATGAGATAAATAAAGAGAGAGAATGAGAGATAAAGAGAGTGAGAGAGTAAGAATAAGATAGAGAGTAAGTGAGATAAAGAGAGAGAATGATAGATGGAAGGAGAGATAGAGAGAGAGAGAGAGAGAGGGAGAGAGAGAGGGAGAGAGAATGTAGGATAGAGAGAAAGAGAGAAAGAGAGAGAGAATAAGAGAGAGAGAATGAAATATAGAGAGAAAGAGAAAGAGAATAAGAGAGAGATAATGAAAGATAGAGAGAAAGAGAGAGAGAGAATAAAAGAGAGAGAATGAAAGATAGAGAGAAAGAGAGAGAATAAAAGAGAGAGAATGTAAGATCGAGAGAAAGGGAGAGAGAATAAGAGAGAGAGAACGAAATATAGAGAGAAAGAGAAAGAGAATAAGAGAGTGAGAAGGAAAGAGAAAGAGAAAGAGAAAGAGAATAAGAGAGAGATAATGAAAGATAGAGAGTAAGAGAGAGAGAGAGAATAAAAGAGAGAGAATGAGAGATAGAGAGAAAGAGACAGAGAATAAAAGAGAGAGAATGAAAGATAGAGAGAAAGAGAGAGAGAATAAAAGTGAGAGAATGTAAGATAGAGAGAAAGAGATGGAGATATAGAGAGAGAGAGAGAATGAAAGATAGAGAGAAAGAGAGAGAGAATAAGAGAGAGAGAATATCTCTCTCTCTCTATCTGTCTCCCTATCTCTTCCTCTCACTGTCTCTCTCACGCCAAGATAATGTTTGTCGGACGGACGGACGGACGGACGGACATTATAATTTATCGGTTTTTTTTTTTATATCACTTAGTAATTATAATAATAATTTTTTTGTCAGTAATATGATGCATTAACTTATGTTACACATATTTATCATAAAATATATATGTTTTAAGTATTTTTCGCAAGAATAGGGGAGTTTTTACAAAATCGCTCAAAAAGATAACTTTAATATAATGTAGATTAAGTCTCTTTAACATACTGTCTAACTCACCCTTACTTGTTGCCAATAAGGCTATATCATCTGCATAAGTAATGGACCATATTTTAGATTTTCCTACCACTATACCCCCTGATTGGCCTTTTTTTAATTCATTTTCTAAGTCGTGTAGATAAATATTAAATAGACTTGGACAGAGAGGACACCCCTGTCTTACCCCCCTTGAAGTCCAGAACTCCGAGGTTAATTTACCATTTATCCTGACTTTATTTATAGTTTCCTCATACGTTTGTAAGATTCTATTTTTGAATCTATTTTCTATATTTAACTGTTCCATACATCTTCCTAACTTCTTTCTGTTTACTTTGTCAAAATCTCCTTTTTAATCCCCAAAAAATACAAATAATTTCCCTCCTTTTTTCTGTACCTCTCTATTTATTAAAAAATTCAAAATATAGATACAATCAATCGTCCCCCTTCCCTTCCTAAATCCAAATTGAGTTTCACTTAATTTTCCTTCAATCATTTTGTCTAACCTATCGTTCATAATACCTAAATAAATCTTATAAGCAGTGTCCAATATAGTAATACCTCTATAATTTTTTACATTAGTTTTACCCCCTTTTTTAAATACCAGGCTTACTATACCTATTTTCCAATTGTCTACCATACCCCCCTTATTCCATAACCTAACCAACTTTTTGTACGCTTCTGCTACTCTGGTGTTGCAAATATCCACGCCTAATTTTCAATACCATCTTCGCCTACAGCTTTATTTTTCTTTAAACCTACTATTTGGTTATAAAATTCTTGATCCTGTATGTCATTTTCTTCCACCTTTGAACAACCTGCTTCTTCAGTCAGTTTTTATACAATTTTAGTATTAGTTCCTTCTAAAGTATCTATAAAATGATTCTTCCAATCCTCGAGTTTTATTCCATCATCAGTTCCTTCTCCTTTCTTTCTTCTTTTATTAATATATTTCCATGCGTCCGCTTCCGTTTTTATGTGTTTTAATTCTTCTTCTTCTTCTTTTTCGTGCTCTTTCTTCTTTATCTTACACCATTCCTTGTATTTTTTCTTTTCCGCTAGATATTGTGCTCTTGTAATTTGTCCTCTTTTAAATTCTCTTAATTTCATTCTAACTTCTCTTTTTTTAATTTTCCAGTCCTTATCATGCCAGATTCTTTCTCCTAATTTCCAAAATTTTGTATTTTTTGATACTACCTTTTTTGATCTATTTATTTTAGTTTTCATCTCACTCCACAACACATTTATTTCGTCTTTGTTGCAATTCCAGTCTTTTAAGTTATCAACATAATGTTTAATTCCGTCCTCATTCCAAACCGCTTTCTTTACACTAATACCATTAAGACATATTTTCTTTCTATTCACAACACCTTCAATTTCCACTAATAATGGCAAATGGTCCGATTCAGTTCTGTTTTCTATGTTTAAACTTATCACTTTTCTAAACATTTCGGCATTTACAATCGCGTAATCTATTACTGAACTACCTTGTTCACCTATGTACGTCCACTCACCATTCTCTTGAACTTCCTTACATCCATTCATAATCACCCATCCTCTTTTACTGAGATCTTTTAACAACAGCTTACCTTCTTTATTTATGTTATTGTCTTTCGATTGTCTTACATATCTGCTTTTGTCCTATTCATTTAGTATTCCTCCTTCTCTTCCCGTTTTTGCGTTAAAATCTCCACCAATTAGTAAATTATTTTCTTCTTTTTCATTTATTATTTCACTTAGCTTCTGAAATAGTCTCTCGTTATCTTTACTATATACCGTACATATTTGCCATATTTCTTTATTTACTTCTATTTTTCTGATTACTAAATTTCTATCACTTACAGGTTCATACACTTCGTTCAGTTGTTTTCTAATTCCTGTTATAATTCCTCCCATAGGTCTACCTTTTTTCTTCTCTTTTATCGCCGGTACACACATCCAGTTAAATTCTTTAAGCATTTTATTTTTTAATCCGTTCCAGTCCTTGTCATCCACCCAAGTCTCTATCAGTCCAATAAAATCACAGTCACATAGAAAATTCCACACTTCACAACATTTGTTTTTTACACCCGCAATATTCCAAAAACACACTTTTATATTAGAAGTTCCTAAGTCGACGTTTAATGAAAATATTCATTTAAATTTTGTGATTTCTCTGCATAGTCCTCTTTTTCTTCAAATAAGTTTTTTTCTTCATGCCATTTTAACTATTTGTTATTTACACAAAGTTTCATATAACCTACTCTTACAATACATCCTTCTTGTTTTTTTCTTTTAGCACATTCTCTCACTTTATTTTGTATCTCCCTCTCTTTCCACGTAATTGCAATTATTATAGTTATTGAGGAAAAATTCTATAAACCAAGAAAAACACACTAACACTCGTAGGGAAAACCTGTCCAATGGTCCATAATCTTTTATTATTAATCTAGTTTCACCATTAGGTAACACTAGAAATCAGCACCATCCATTAAGTAATGAGCCAAATGCCATTTTCACCCCACTCGGTGTTTACCCACACAGCACAGAATATTACGTCAATATTACGTCAATATTACGGAAATATTTCATATTAAGATTCGGAATATTACAATAATATTCGAATGAAAGATTACTGAAATATTGTTATATCGGCGAATTTCTTACTTTGTAATATTCCATGAAATATTACATTAATATTACTATAATATTTCAGTGTAATATTTTAAGAAATATTTATGAAAAATTGATGAAATGTTTCAAACACACACTTGCATAGAACCACTGAAATGTTACCTTAATGTTTCTAGAATATTTTAATGAAATTTTTAAGAAATATTTCTGAAATATTGTTGAAAAATTTCAAATACTTACTTCAATAGGTCTAGTGTAATATTACAGTAATATTTTTGCAAAATATAAGAGAAATATTACATGAAATATTTACAAAATATTTTTAAAATATTTCAAGTAATTGAATTTTTTAACTTAATTATTTGTAATCCCAAGAGCCGTGAGGAGTATGTAAGCAGGTATAGGGAGTCATAACAAATGACGTCATCAAGGTCACACGTTAGCTTACTTGTTTGTTTATATAAACAAACAATTAAGATAACATTCTTAAGATAACATTCCTTTTTCAAGGTCATTCAATACCCTTCTCAGCCAATAATTAAATGACCTTGAAAAAGGAATGTTATCTATTAAGATATTTATATAAACAAATAAGTAAGCTAACGTGTGACCTTGATGACGCCATTTGATATGCCCCTCTATACCTGCTTACAGTATTCCCCTCACCCTTCAATCCACCTTACAATAAGATAACATTTCTTTTTTAAGGTCATTTAATACCCTTCTTAAAAAATAATTAAATGACTTTGAAATAAAGGAATGTTATCTTAACTGTTTGTTTATATAAACAAATAAGTAAGCTAATGTGTGACCTTGATGACGCCATTTGATATGCCCCTCTATACCTGCTTACAGTATTCCCCTCACCCCGCCCCCAATCCACCATACAAAAAAAACATTTATTTTGAAAAAAATATTTAAAAGACTTTGAAAAAAAGTAATGTTGTGTTAATGTTTATTTATATAAACAAACAAGTAACTTTATCTTGACCTTGATGACGCAATTTGTCAAAAAAAAAAATAACCGATCTTCATAACCGTATTTCAATTTTTTGTCAGTTTTGAATAAAAGTTGATTTTTATTTTACGAATAAAATTTAATTTTTCTAAATATTATGCAGTTCAAAAAAACACTTATCTATTTTTGTTAATTTAATAGTTATAAATTGTTATTAATAAAAAAAGTTCTAATTATCATATCGAGGTGATTTTTTAACTGTATATTATTTACTTAGTGCATAAAACAATGGTAGTGTCAAAATTCAAAAATTAGTTTAATTTAGAAATTGTAAAAATTGTAAATGACGAATAGCTTCTAAAAAGAAGATAAGTTTACGAGTTTATATGAGTCTCCATCATCTCTTCAACGCTGGTCGTAAGTGCAGGTACAGACAGTGGGACACTATTTGATGATGATGTAAGTCTCTGATGTGTTACTAATTGTTCACCTTGCTCGGAAGGTGATGGAGATTCAGGTCAAGTCTGATCTCCTATGCACTTGCATTCTTGACGAACACATTCGCAACATCTAAACTTTTCACACTTTTTGCAGTTTTCCCACCTACTGCTTCGTGTGACTCTTTTTAAAATCTTATTGCACAACACACACGATGTACCTTCCACTGGATTTTTGTCAAATTCAAAATACTTTTTTTTTAAAAAACTTTGTTTAAAACTAATAATATCTAAATAGTGTTGTAGTGCAGTTTTCTGCGACTCTAATTTTTCTAATATATCAATTAATTCAGTTACTTTATTTGTACTAATTCTAATTAATAAATTATTTTTATTAATTAATCGCGTCACGTTTTTGATCCGTTTATTCAAATAATTGAATTTTTTACTAGCCGAGAACCACGACATGGTTGTATCCGAGGTAGAGCAAGAACTGAGCGGATGAAAATTGGTGACCGAAAAGTTGAACCTCTTAAATATTTTATCTAAAATATCCTTTTGATTATTACCGACATGATATGGAGAATAAAACAATATAAAAAATGAAACTGATCTTACATCAGTTTGAAAGATGATCATACCGATAGCTGAGTATAAGTAAATATGAGACTGAAAAGTAACCCTCTTAAAAATATACTACATAAATTATGGTTTTAATTATCATTGATACGAAACTTGTAAAAAATGAAAGTGATCTACACCTACTCGAATAAAGATCAGAACAACAGGATGTAGTAAAAATTTATTTTTTCAAATGAGCTATCAATTCGGAGAACTTTCTAATAAAAAAAAGAAACGAATATGATAATGGTGTCTAATCAATATTTATTTTAGTTACGTACTAAACTTTACAAACGTTGTTTGAATAAATATGGTCACACAATACCTTAAAAAGCATGGTTATATTTCCTTTCAAAAATCGAAATAATCAGCTTGCAAAAAAATTAATCAAAACATCCTGAGATGGAGACACAATAGTTAAGTTCGAGGGTCCTTTTTTTAGATAAGTTTTTTCAATAAAAAGGGCAGCGTCCTCGTTGTACGTTTCAGTTACAATGAGACTTCAGCTTAGATCATTCATAAATCTTTTTTACGCATCAAGAATGACGGAGACTGCACAGTTAATTTTTCGTAAAATACTAATTAAATTCGCACGTATTTTAAAAAATCAGAATAATGTGATTAAAAAAAATGCAATATTGCATGGTTCCAACGGATTAGTTTCGAGAAAACTTAGAGTGCTTGAAAAATAATTAAAAATTTTATTAAGTGTCTGAGGGCCGCGTAAAATAGCCGAATTTTATAATAAATTATTTAGAGCATCGAAAATTGCAACAAAATGTCCGGTGGAGTATACACGTCATAGAGGGTTTCAAACTGTTTATCATCTACGTCGAATGATAAATGAACACGAAGATGAAGAAGGTAATTGAATTCGAATTAAAGCCGGTGAAAACCAGATTAAAGCCAAGTATAAGTCGAAAGAGAGATATGATACGAAGTCGACAACGTTTGATGCGAAAATAGGTGATTATGCATATATATTGAATGAACCGCGAACATCTAAATTTGACTCATATTATATGAAACCTTTAAAAATTATTGAAATATTAAGGCGCAGCAATGTCATATTAGAACTACCCAATGGAAAAAGAATCCGAAAACATATTAATAAATTAAAACCGCCCCCATACGCAAAACTCTTATCAAATAAATTATTATTTGTTTCTGTTTTCCAGCTATTCCTCTTACAATGAAAATATCCACACTCTACACATTCTTACTTTTACCTTTACTCCTACGGACAGTGACCATGACAAATGACCCTTATGATATAGAGAAATTAAACTCAATATCCGGAATATATTATGAAAGAATAGGAAATTTAAGAATAAAGAAAGCAGATTGGCAAATAGCAATCTATATCGATGCCGAGAAATTTTTAAATAGCCACTCAGGTCTCAAAATTGACGACCAAGTTTATTTACATTGTAAAAATGCTATTTTTACCTGGAAATATGACATGTCACTGGACCAAGAGTTAATCAACATAAAAAAACACTCTTCGAGAACTCCAAAAAGAAATAAATATCGTATTCTCAGACTTAAAATATACGCCAAAGAACGACAAAGGTACACCATACACCTTCAGAAGAAGACGATCGCCGTTAGGAATTATAGGAAGCGTTAGCAAAAGCCTCTTTGGAACAGCAACCATGGAAGAAATAGATGAAATCAATAACAACATAGACCAAATTTATGAAGACCAAAAGGAAATAATTAATCTAAGTAATAAAAAAACGCATATAATTAATACTTCACTAGACCACCTACACAACGTTACAAATCAACATTCAAAAACTTTACAAACTTTAGTAAAAATTATTAGAGATAGAGTGGGAGGATTAATCACCAAGGAAGAACACATCGATTACGTTCTAGAATTTATGAATTACGCGAGAAAAGTTGAAGCTATTTTCGACCATTTAATAAATAGTAATAAAGAATTTTTAGAAATTCTTCAATCTTTAAGACGAAAAGAAATACTTCCGCGATTGTTGAAAACCAATCTAATCAGACAAATAGTAGACGATATTCATCGAGAAATGAATTATTTCAAATTACCTATTCCTTATCAACACCTACAAGCAGAAGAAATTTCTAACATAGCTGATATTAATACGAGCTACCATAACGGACAGGTATTAGCCACCTTACATCTACCGCCATTCTCAATCTGATGCAATTACCCAAACAATCAACAGAATTAGACTAACTATAAGCCTATAGCATAAAAAGAAACAGAAGAGTCATAACACATTTGGTCACTATTAACATCAACTCACTCCATCAGAAATACAGAAATTAATTGAAATATTATGATTACAGAATCGACCAAAAATAAAAATAAATAATAAAAAAAATAAAAAAAAATAACAATGGCAAACGAATCAAATACAAGATACGGATTCGATTTCCAACTACAACTTTCTGATAGGAATATACTAATCTCTATTTACATATCTATAATATATAGTTTTATTTGCTTTCTGTTATACAGGATAACCAAAATGGAACTCGTGAAAGCAACCTTCCGCTCAGCAGGAGCACTGAACCAACTGATCCTCATTCTCAACATACCTTTAAATATAGGAGCAATCTTCGACCTATTCGTCCGCTTCGGAGATATTTTAGAAATAAAATTAGATCAGATACCAGCTGGTATAGCTTATGTAACTTTCAAGCAGGAAGAACGACGAAGGACGAGAAGTCAAAGAACCAGAAAACAAAGTGCGCCAAGTGGTAGACGAATAAGGAAGGCGCATTCACATCCTAGTACCAGACCATTAATCCGATCAAGACATTTACGACACCTTCTCCAATCATGGGGACCTAGAATATGTCCATCTAATTGAACAAACCAATAATGGAAGAATGGCATTCATTTGTTTTTTTTTACGCTGAGGCAGCAAACCAAGCCGTCCAAAGGGAAAGACGGTTTAAACCAAAGCATGTTGGACCTCAGGCGTTAACCAGATACAACGGACCATTGAAAAGGATTCACTATCAATGCGGTAGACAGGTCAATGGAAAAAACTTCCTAGACCAAGTACGATTCTGCAAACAAGTTAGGCAAGGCACTACAGACCAAAATAGAACCAGACCAAACGAATATTTAAATAAGCGGGAATTGAACCCCGAACAGTGTAGCAACGTCCGTATGAAGATACAGCGAAAGGACCGAAACTTTAAACAAGACTAGTTATAAACTAAACCGATCAATAATAATCAAATTTTTACTTTTTTTTCTATTATTAATTTCCTTCTTTTGCTCAGATTTTTATATGAAAAAAAAAAAAAAAATTACCAAAGACCAAATTGACCGAAAGTTAGATCGACCAAAGGATATTCTTTTTTTTGTTTTCATCTTTTTTTTATATATCTTTATACTTTTACATTTAGCCCTCTTACTTACCTTACGAAATGAAATGTACCACCTTTTGCCGAGGACGTCAAACGCCTTTAAGGGGGGGGAGGATGTTATATGCCAAATTAATTATAATAAATTGGGATTAAGATTAAAACATATTTGAGAAATATATGTAAGAACGACTCGGGGCCAATAAAGTCGCACGGTTTCCTTATCGCTAGTAAAGGAATGCACAACACTGCAACTTTGACGAGAGAAGGCCAACTGCGTGACGTCAATGGGGGTGTAATGTCGGGCAGTTTTTTTATACTTTTATATTAGTCAACAATAACAACGATTTATCCAAAATAAGTATAAAATAGTATGTTAGTAATGATCGTATTCAAATATAAACAATATATATATAATTAGCAGTTAGTTATAAATGTATTCAAATACAATATTCATATGTTATGTATACGCATATATTGTACACGCATGAATCACCTATACCTTTCTCTCTCGCACAAAGTCAAATCCTTAGTTCCCTTCTGCACCACCAGACTAGCGCCACCGTCAATTCTCCACGCAACCTCTGCCACCTACTCATATGTCATGTTCTCCTAATCCTTTCCCAATAGATTCATGAGTTTCGCGCCACAATACGTTATATTAATAATAATCTTATGCATTATGAATTGTATAATGCCGCTAATACTTGTTATTATAACATTTATTTAATATTAAGTTACATATACGAATTAATGTCTTTCCACGAACACACTCATGTTTACAAAACTGACTCTCGACTCCGTTAATATTACTATTTAAATATCTTCTTACTCGAATGACTAACGTGTTTAACAATAGCATGACTTCACAAAATTGCAATAGTATACACCAAATCACATAAATAAGTACGTCATCAAAACATTCGCCAAGACAATCAAGAGACGCCGAAGATCTCATCAGTTTGCTGACAAAGCCCCACCTCCAACCAATAAGCGGATTCGCAGCCCCATCCGCAGACCACCGAAAGGCCGCCCACAGCCAATCAAGAGCAGCTCCGCCTTCAAGAACGGCGTACCACAAGATGCGCAGCAGTCGTTCCCCTCCATACCACCTCGAGAGGAGACGCGCATCAACAGTCAGTCGAGGAGAGTCGTAGTCAGTCGATCGAGCGGACTCGAATAAGTCGGTCTTCATACTCTCACATTTATAAGAGATTGTATCTTCGCGTATATTCAACTACGTTAAATTTTGTACCTCAATTCGGACAATAATTACTGTTGTTTTAAATTCGTATCTATTTGTCAAAAGCTATTAATTCTGTGAAATATATTTATGCTATTTTAAATAAATTGAGTGTAAAATATAAATCTGTGATCTCGTAATTGATTTTATCCGGACTTCCATCCACTATCCCGTGTTTCACAAACTGTTGCGTTCACTCTCGAAATCAATCTTCCCGTCATCGTGGTTTTGGACTTGTTTCGACTCACACATCTTCGTCGTCCTGGATTTGGCTTGGAGGAAGCCGAAATCTTCACCTGGTGACAGCTGCTGCCCTACCAATTCACCCTATACACCCTTCACTGGAACTGCTAAGACCTGCCTTGCTCTACCACGGTTCTCGTCAGTAAAAGTTAAGTAAAGTTATTTAGTTCATTCTTCCGTTTACAAAAATCAAAATCAGTAAAATCATAACTTTAATTTTTTTTTATCTGTAAAATTATCCGGGACACAACATTTTCTGGTGACAGCGGTGGGATACGAAAAAAAATAATATACATATATATATACGAACACATACGTATATAGTTTTGAATATATATATATACATCATTTTTGTAAATGGAAGATCGAATATATTTTTCATTCAAATAAAAAAAAAATTATTACGCGACAATTTGCAATATATCAGTGTTAATAATCGAACGGGAAGTGATAAACTCGCAACATTTAATAAATCGATTCTTAAAATAAAATCTCTTTGCATTCGTCATAATGCCGATTACGCGAAGCATGACTGATTTAAACACGGGCGAACTCGAATTACTTCGGGAAGAGATGGAACGACGCGCTAACAGACTTAAACAAAGTGAGATTGCACTCGAAAATCAAAAGGCCGAATTAGAAGCGCGTTACCAACAAATGACCGAAGAGTGCGCGAACAAAATTGCCGAGGAAAGACAGCGAAATTTGGAATTACAAGAAAGATTAAACGGTATGCAAACACGTAAAGATAGCGGAATGAATGATAGTCAGAACGAACGTACAAGTAATCCTTTCGAAACCGAACAAAACGACGTACACCGTCCATCCGCCGACCAGAATGACAGCGAATTAATAAAAATGTTTACAGAAATGTTAACAAAAGTAGTAGACCGTCCGCGCGAAAATACCACGTCCGCCATTATTATGCGCGAATTATTAAATAGTATCCCTATGTTTACGGGCAATAACTTAGCTCAGTTTGTGAAAGCATGTCGCAAAGTACAAAATCAATTGACCCCTAACACTCACGCGGAAGTCGCGAATTTGATAAAAAATACTAAACTGCACGATTATGCATATACGGCAGTGGAAGATTTTAATTTCGCGACGATTGACGAACTGCTTACGCGACTAAAAAATGTGTTTTCCACAAATGATACCTCGAATCATTATCGCGGTCAGATTGCTACGTTGGCAAAAAGGCACAACGAAGACATGCTACAATTCATCGGTAGAGTGAACGAAATTAAAATTAATTTGATCGACGCGATAATGCATGAAGATAGACTCGAGGTGTTGGATCGTCGTCAACTAGGAAAGATTGAACACGAAATGCTCGAAGGATTTCGCTATGGCCTTCCGCCATCTTATAGAATAGGACTGTTAAATTATTATGATACGTTAAATGATGCCTTTGATGACGCGTTAAAAATCGAGAAACGAATGGAAATAGACAGACAGAAATACGGACTTTACAATAATTACGACGAACGGCCGCGACAAAACCGTAACAGAGAACCCCCTCCGCGATTCGAAAACCGAGACGAGCGTCATCGAGACTTTGATAACAGACGAACGGACAATAGACACATTATGCGCACAGAAAACAATTATGACAACAAACAAAGGAATAGTAATGATCGCTATTGTAATTATTGCAAACGTCCTGGACACGACGAGCGTTATTGTAAAAGTAAAGATTTTCATAATAATTGTAATTATTGCGGTAAACCCGGTCACTTTGAACGCGAATGCCGACGGAAGAAATACGACACCACGGTTTGTAATTACTGTAAACGTAAGGGACATGAAGAAAAGGAGTGTCGCGCTAAAATTTACGCGTCGGGAAACGGACACAGGGAGACGGGCAAAACGGGCAATCCCGCACAAAACTCCCTCAATCGCCCAATGAACACACTGAACGTAAAGCCGTCCACTTGGCAGCAGTAAATGGTTTATTAGATATTCCTATAATCGTTCTCACTAGCAAAGATATAATCGGTAATGAAGTAGAAACTATGATCGACACGGGCGCGCAGTTAAATGTCATAAAAGTAGGATATCTGAAAAGCAACATAGCGATCAACGCAGACGATCGACCCTTTTTAGCGGGAATATCAAACACGCCATTAGAATCACTCGGATCGGTCACATTACGAGTAGATAAATTCGAAGCTGACGTGAAATTTATAGTAATGCCAAACAACTTTCCCTTGCGCACCCCTGCACTTTTAGGAGCCAGATTTTTCCGCGAAAACCTCGTTACGATAGATTTTGTTAAAGAAACCATTCAATCGAGAAATACACAAATTACATTTGATGAACAAATCGTCATAAACGTGCCCGCTTCTTCCACACGACATATAGTAGCAAAAACTAGAACAGACATGAAAATAGGATACGTGAAAACAGCGACAATAACTAAGGGCGTACGGATCGGAGGCGTACGTACTACAAATTTTTACGGTTCGGTCGTAGTGCCAGTTACAAACGACAATAATTATGACGTAATAATACGAATACCGCGAGTTACAATTGTTAACGATGACGATCTCATATGCACAAGCGAAATACAAACGATATCGGAAGATGAAAGTAATCCAGTCGAATGCGGAGCCAGCGATGCCCCATCCTGCGTTTGCTTAAACGAAGATAAGACAAAAGAAAAGACGCAAAGTAATCCAGTCGAATGCGGAGCCAGCGATGCCCCATCCTGCGTTTACCTAGCGAACGATAAGACAAAAGAAAAGACGCAAAGTAATCCGGTCGAATGCGACGACGATGTACGTCCATCCCGCGAATGCCCAGTCACCTTCAGTAAAACTCACGACATATCTAAAATAAAGAGTATAAAGGCTCGCGAAATCAGTAAAGCTAGGGAAAAGTCATCAACACATGCGGAAAAGGCACATACACATACTGATACTACCAACTCGACACAAACTTTAAACAATGACGAAATAAGCATAGACGATACCCCTACATTCTCTCCGTCCGTATACGAATTCTTACAACAAAATCATCCATCAGTATTCACAGACGACGATCAAACAGAGACATTAACAATGACCGACTACACTAAATTATTAGCCGATGAACTGTATAACAATAAATACATAAATGAAATCCTCATTGAGGAAGACGCGATTAACGACGACGAGACCCACATAACATACTGGACAAAGCGACGGACATATAAACAATGACGCACAAACAGAACTAATACTCGCGGATCACGAACTTCCCATGATGGGGAACTGTATTTATACATTTAGTTACACATCGAATAACGCGGTAGTAACTCCCACTTTGAACATCACGCGATCTGATAAACTGCGTCAGATTTTACAAACCGAAAAATGCGACTCTGACACTAATATAAGGATTAATAAAATAAGCGAAGAATATAACGATGTTTTCTTACTACCGGGAGACACACTCCATGCTACGAATATGACCGAACATCGTATTGATTTAATAGACGATATACCAGTAGTAGCTAAACAATACCGTTTGCCACAAATTTTAAAAGAAGAAGTTAATGTACAAATCTCGAAGCTGATCGAACAAGGAATAATAGAGCCTTCAGATAGCGCGTATTCTAGCCCCTTGTGGATCGTTCCCAAAACGGATGGTCCACAGGGAGAGAAGAAATGGCGTTTAGTCATCGATTACAGATGTATAAATGAAAAAAACAATCAGTAACGCTTATCCTTTACCAAATATTAATGATATTCTCGATAGTCTAGGCGGAAATAAATATTTTTCTTGTCTCGATCTCGCTTCGGGATTTCACCAAATAAATATGCGTAAACAAGATCGTAAATATACCGCTTTTTCTACCCCTTATGGTCACTATCAATTCAAACGAATGCCTTTCGGGCTGAAAAACGCGCCTGCCACCTTCCAGTCTTTAATGGATGCTCTCTTCAAAGGCTTACAAGGTAACTCAATTTTTGTATTTGCTGATGATTGCATCATCTTTGCTAAAACCTTGGAAGAGCACGATAAAAAATTGGAAGTGGTAGTTCAAAGATTACGCGACGCAGGCATGAAGTTACAAGCGGAAAAATGTCAATTTTACCGAACCGAAGTCGTATACCTCGGTCATAGCATATCAGCAAACGGCGTGAAACCTGATCCTAGAAATATTAATTCTGTTGAAAACTTCCCTTTACCGAAAGAGAAGAAAAATATTAAGCAGTTCCTTGGACTAACGGGATATTATAGAAAATTTATACCTAATTATGCAAAAATCGCCAAACCGCTTACTGATATGCTAAAAAATGAAAGTATCTTTAATTGGAAAGAAGAACAACAAAAGGCCTTCAAACAATTATCTCAAAAGTTGTGCGAAGCTCCAATTCTCCAACATCTCGATTTTTCACTAGAATTTCATGTCACTACCGACGCATCGCAATATGCGATCGGCGCAATTCTTAGCCAAAAAAGAAACGGTTCCGATCTCCCTGTAGCATTTTATTCAAGACTCTTAAAAAGCGCTGAAACTCGATATGCTGTAATAGAGAAAGATTTTATTTTAAGCTCAGAGAATTCGAATATAAAATAGTTTATATTCCGGGAAAAACAAACGTCGTAGCCGACGCGTTATCTAGAAACCCGCCAACCCAAGAAATGACTAACGTATTTACACTAACATCTGATACTGACGAAATATTTACTCCACGAAATCGAACACGGCAATCTGCAAACCTAACCGATAACGAAGAATTTAACAAAAACATTTCCACACCGACTCATGACCAAGTAAACAAAATCGGTAACGAAGATGACGAACGTTTAGTCAACGTAAACAGCGATATCGATTCAAATGAAACCGCCAACGTAAATGAAACGCAATCAGACAGCGAAGGAAGCTCCAACTGTAGTGATATCTTTGATCCTCCGTCAATACCTTATCGACTCGACAAAAGAAATCCAAGACCAGCTCCAAACATCGTCGAATCAAGAGACGGTTTACTCATGGCTAAAGATAACATAGCATACTTCGTCACATTACAAAATGAACCGCTCGACAAAGGAGCCGATAGTCTTTTAGATTGCCGCAATCTGCCTCCACTCAATAATATCAGTTTAGGTGAGATAAACGTGGCTACGCAAGGAACGAAATACCTCTTCGCGCTACCAGTCAAGGAAGATCTTCACTCACGAACAGAATCAGAGAACGTGCGTGTCACGCTCAATTTACTCAAAGAATTTGTCGTCACGCATAAACTAGGCTCATTTAGAATATCGAAAACAGACTCCATCGACGACATACCTTGGATTCTTATACTTAACATTCTACGAGACTTGTTTAAAGAGACTCCAGTCAAAATTATTATTTGTCGACACTTAGTAAAAATACCAGATCCCGGCCTACGAGAACAATTGATCATCGATACTCACTCTTCACCAATCAACGGACACAAAGGCGTAGCAAAAACTTATAAGAGAATTCGCCAAGATTTCTTTTGGTCCGGATTGAAAGCACAAGTTCAAGAAGTGGTTTCTAAGTGCCGAGTGTGTCAATTAAACAAGCTAGTGCGCAAGAAAGTAAAACAACCACTAGTGATCACTGACACTCCAGGATCGAGTTTCGACAAAATCAGTCTCGACATCGTTGGACCTTTACCTACAACACCTAAAGGTAACACCTACATACTGACAATGCAATGTCTACTAACAAAATACATCATAACGGTAGCATTACAAAATGCTACTTCTATGGACATTGCTACAGCTTTATTACAGAATCTCGTTTTCATATTCGGTTCTCCAAAAATAATTCTTACTGATCAAGGAAAAAATTTTACAAGTAGTTTAATACGTAACGTTTCGAAAATATGTAAAATTAAAAACATTACTACCACGGCATACAGGCCTCAATCTAATGGCTCAATTGAAAGAATGCATCACGTAATCAAGCAATATCTAAAATGTTATTTAAATAATCAACGATTGTGGGACGAATGGCTATCATGCGCCACTTTTGCGTATAACACGAGCGTACACGAGGGAACTCACTTTACCCCATTCGAACTTATATTCGGTAAGATTGCGCGCGTACCATCTGCTAATATCACAGCCGAAGATCATCTTGAAGGCACTTATTTAGACTACATTACCCAATTGCATGAAAAACTTAGCGAAATACAACAATTAGCCCGCGACAATCTGATTCGTTCGAAAGAAAAATCGAAAGAATATTATGATCAGAAAATAAATCCGTGTTTGTTCAAAGTCGGAGATACGGTTCTACTTTTACAAGAACCAAAAACAAATCCATTTAACCCTGAATATATGGGACCATATAAAATATTAAGAATTTTCGATAATGGCGTTAATATAGAAATAAGTTATAAAAATAATAAAACTCGTATTGTACATGCGAACAAATTGCGTTTAACGCGTCTTAGAAGACAGAGTGAAATTGATCACTCCTCTTCTCATGTTACAGGAACCTCCATCGACGAATAACTGCAGATCACTACGTTCATGATGAATCTCGTCACCGCACTACTCGTCATCAACACCGTATTGCTTCACCTATCAAACATCGAAGCACTCGTCGGCTACAACTGCGGCACCTCATCATCCCCCAACGTCACGACTGTGTCTCTGTTAAAAGTAGGTGAATGCGATTTCAAAGACCTCACACCAACATTAGAATCAAAATATGTACAATTATTACAATACACCGAATATGCGCCAATATTTGTTGAACAATGTAAAGTAAAAGTCGAAAAAACAATACGATATTGCGGGATGAATTCACATAGTAGTTTAGTAAAAGGTGGTGATTCCACCTATATGCAGTATGTATCGAGTGAAGCCTGTAAAGATATACACAAATACGGACAATTTAAATTTGGAGAAATCGTGGTTGAAAAATTAGTAGCAAACACAACAAATCGCAGAAATATAATTTTGTCCGGATACGTAGATTCGGATGGCAATTGCGAAGGCAAGGTTTACATCTCGGACGGACAAATTTATAAGAATGTAGTAGTCACAGCTAAACTCGAGATCACTATACAGTCATCTACGGCTACCGTAAATAAAGATCGAAACGAGCTTACGCTCAGATCTGGTACTAAATGTAAATACACAGAAGGTCGTTGCATTGATCACACGGAAGATTTCACTTTTTGGACTATGTTACATTCACAGGAATGTAATTTTGACCGTTACATAATTTTATATGAAGGTTTTGTAACAAAAGCTAGTGACAATAATATACAGGCCCCAGAAATTTATTACGCTAACGACACCTTAGGAGTTAAATTTGCTCTCTCCAATGAGGGAGAACATACAATTTGCGGCTATAAAATGATAAAAACCGAACAACCTAATCTATTCTTATTTGAAACTAATCCCGGTAGATCATTCGCTAATAAAAATCCTATTGACCCACACGACGTAAAAATAACTGCATATTTTGATACAAAAATTAATTTCTTATCCCAACATATTAAACGCGAAATAAATTCACTATACCGCGACATTGTGACTCACAGATGCAATTTAGAACGGAAAGTAATACAAAATACATTAACACAGTCAACTTCAAACCCAGACGAATTCGCTTACTCTATAATGAAAACACCAGGATGCATGGCAATAATAGCAGGAGAAGTTGCTCGCTTGATTCAATGCACGCCGGAAACCGTAAAAATCCGTAAGACCGATCATTGTTACTTAGAATTACCGGTGACATTCCACAATGAAAGTTATTTCTTAACACCCAAATCACATATTCTCACCCAGATGGGAACAGTACGCACATGCAATCCTATATTACCGACAGTTTATAAAAGAGAAAACGTTTGGTATAAATTTTTACCTACATTAACGACCGCGGAAATACCCCACATCATACAACCATTAAACAAACCCACTTGGCAATATACGGACCCAGGTAAACTCGCAAATAGCGGTATATACTCCCAAGAAGATCTCGAAAAATTAAGAGAAACTGTTATGTTCCCCGCAGAAAAGCCAGCTGTATTAAATTCTTTAGCCCAAAGTGCCATGGGAACAGAAAACCCATCAACAAATATTAATCTAGTAAATTTAATAGACGACAATGTATTAGAAAAATTTACTGAGTCAACATCCAATAATATATGGCAAAAATTCATTATATTCGGATCATTTAGCGCAGGCGTAATGTCAATAATGTTTATATTAGGCTCCCTAAAATACATAGCCAGCACTATAATTCATGGTATCGCAATATATAATATATACGGATTTAGTATTAGACTTTTAGCCGCATTTTGGAGCGCCCTAGCAAACTTAATAATACATATGAGTTCAGGTTCACTACCAAAAAGCAATAAAAAACAAAAACCCGATGTAGAAGCTAATTTAGAAGAAATAAAAAATGAAAATGAAGACAGTAAACCTCAAGTGCCACCACGTTCGCATAATGAGCCTCCGCAATTATATCCATCAATCACGGAAAACTTAGAAAAAACAAGAGCACAATTTTACGTTGCCACAGCACCCGCTCTCGTTAAGAAGCCGCAGGTGCCATTCACACCAGCGACTTCTGACTTAACCGGGGGGGTGTAATGTCGGGCAGTTTTTTTATACTTTCATATTAGTCAACAATAACCACGATTTATCCAAAATAAGTATAAAATAGTATGTTAGTAATGATCGTATTCAAATATAAACAATATATATAATTAGCAGTTAGTTATAAATGTATTCAAATACAATATTCATATGTTATGTATACGCATATATTGTACACGCATGAATCACCTATACCTTTGTCTCTCGCACAAAGTCAAATCCTTAGTTCCTTTCCACGCCACCAGACTAGCGCCACTATCGCAAGAATCACCTATACCTTTCTCTCTCGCACAAAGTCAAATCCTTAGTTCCTTTCCACGACACCAGACTAGCGCCACTATCGCATGCATCACCTATACCTTTCTCTCTCGCACAAAGTCAAATCCTTAGTTCCCTTCTGCACCACCAGACTAGCGCCACCGTCAATTCTCCACGCAACCTCTGCCACCTACTCATATGTCATGTTCTCCTAATCCTTTCCCAATAGATTCATGCGTTTCGCGCCACAATACGTTATATTAATAATAATCTTATGCATTATGAATTGTATAATGCCGCTAATACTTGTTATTATAACATTTATTGAATATTAAGTTACATATACGAATTAATGTCTCTCCACGAACACACTCATGTTTACGAAACTGACTCTCGACTCCGTTAATATTACTATTTAAATATCTTCTTACTCGAATGACTAACGTGTTTGACAATAGCATGACTTCACAAAATTGCAATAGTATACACCAAATCACATAAATAAGTACGTCATCAAAACATTCGCCAAGACAATCAAGAGACACCGAAGATCTCATCAGTTTGCTGACAAAGCCCCACCTCCAACCAATAAGCGGATTCGCAGCCCCATCCGCAGACCACCGAAAGGCCGCCCACAGCCAATCAAGAGCAGCTCCGCCTTCAAGAACGGCGTACCACAAGATGCGCAGCAGTCGTTCCCCTCCATACCACCTCGAAAGGAGACGCGCATCAACAGTCAGTCGAGGAGAGTCGTAGTCAGTCGATCGAGCGGACTCGAATAAGTCGGTCTTCATACTCTCACATTTATAAGAGATTGTATCTTCGCGTATATTCAACTACGTTAAATTTTGTACCTCAGTTCGGACAATAATTACTGTTGTTTTAAATTCGTATCTATTTGTCAAAAGCTATTAATTCTGTGAAATATATTTATGCTATTTTAAATAAATTGAGTGTAAAATATAAATCTGTGATCTCGTAATTGATTTTATCCGGACTTCCATCCACTATCCCGTGTTTCACAAACTGTTGCGTTCACTCTCGAAATCAATCTTCCCGTCATCGTCGTTTTGGACTTGTTTCGACTCACACATCTTCGTCGTCCTGGATTTGGCTTGGAGGAAGCCGAAATCTTCTCCTGGTGACAGCTGCTGCCCTACCAATTCACCCTATACACCCTTCACAGGAACTGCTAAGACCTGCCTTGCTCTACCACGGTTCTCGTCAGTAAAAGTTAAGTAAAGTTATTTAGTTCATTCTTCCGTTTACAAAAATCAAAATCAGTAAAATCATAACTTTAAAATTTTTTTTTTATCAGTAAAATTATCCGGGACACAACACCTAAAAGAATTATAATTGGGTTTGTAGATAACAAAGCTTTTAATGGTAATCGAAAATATAATCCATTTAATTTCCATCACTACAATATCAATCATCTTTTACTGTACATTGATGGTGTACAAGTGCCTGAAAAACGATTACAACCAAAATTTAGCGGAGATAATATTCCGTACGTAGAAGCTTATCAAACATTGTTTTCTGAAAGTGGAATACATTTTCTAAACGAACCAATCAACATACTACGTACCGTATACAACAGAGGCTATTGTCTCTTTGCTTTTGATTTAACGCCCGACCTTGCAGCAAATTCGGTGAATTTGGTGACTTCTACAATTAATTGCATAGTGTACGGCGAATTTGATAACGTTCTTGAAATCGATTCAAGACATCAAATTATTACGGATTTTGGCACTTGACTTTAAGGTGGGGATAAGTGAATAAAAACGGGCGTTTCTACATCACAATTCACAGTCAATGAGTGAACGCTAACTTATCAAAATGGATTACATCGTAGATATACAAGATTTAAGAAATTGGAACAACACCTTCATTCCTAAGGAAGTGGCAGTAATTTCTTTAAGTGAACGGATGTTTTGCCATTGGGTGATCAAGTCTCCACATGAATACTCTGAGTTACCGTTAGAAATCAAACGGTGTAATCAGTATGTATTCAACTATTATCATGGTATAAGATGGAACGATGGTGATATTAGTGTAGAACAACTTGAAGAACATTTACGGTCCGTATCAAAAGCAACAAATAGGTTTTATACTCGTGGACGCGAGAAACAGGAATATCTTGAAAAGGTGGTAGCTTGTAAAGTTATGAACGTTGAGCAAATGTTATCACCGACATTTGAAGATCTGAAAAATAATCATCGAAGCATTTCATGCATGTCTCATCGTCATATAGTTGTTAGAGATAAACGCTTCGTATGTGCTCTGAATCAAGTGTACCTATTAAGAAAGTGGTTACTGTCGATACTTCGAGATACTTCCTCGGAAAGTGAAGAAAATGATAGTGAAAGACTTTATAAAGCAATGCGAAATCGAAGATTTAACAGTCGCATTTTTAGAGTCAATCGAACAGTATATAATCATAGTAGATTTGCATGATCAGAATATGACGAAGTTGATGCAGCAGATAAGGATGATGTGTACGACATTGAAAAATACTTAAAAAATGAATACGCAGCAAATACAAAAAGTGATTGCAAAACTGAATGCTAAAACTATAGGAGTGTATGCTGCTGACCGCATTCCCAGATTAATGGAAAAACCAGTTGCAATTGTTGCAAATACCAATGATCATACTAAAAAAGGATCGCATTGGATTGCTATCTATATAGATAAAAATGGGCACGGAACATACTTTGACAGTTACGGAGTCCCCCCACTCTCTTCTCATCATATCGAAGGAATCAAAAGAAACTGCGTACAATACCGATGGAATACGTAAAACTTGCAAAGAATTGATTCGAAAGTGTGTGGACAGTATTGTATTGTGTTTCTTTATCATATGTACCGTTATAATAATTTACTCTCATTTCGTAACATGTTTTCTACAAATTCAAGAAAAAACGATGAAATAATTGTAAAATTGTATTCAAATATATTTAAAAATAATAATGTTAAATTATCCAATCAAGTACACGTATTTAATAATGAGCGATCTATAGGATCTGGAATACGTAACCAGTCAAGTATTGCAAAAAAATGTTACATGAAATAAACGTAGTGTAATAGTATACCCGTATGTGTTTAGTCTGTTACATTCCAATACCACTGTTTCCTATTTATATGTGATAAGTATAAAATTACCTATTCTCTTCTTCGCATATCTTCTTAGCATATTCATTTCGTAGAAGTAAACCGGATGTAACATAAACCAACCGTAATAATTTCTTAGAACGTCAAAGATAAAATATTAAATGTATTTCATT
Source organism: Theocolax elegans (assembly GCA_026168455.1). NCBI lineage: Eukaryota > Metazoa > Arthropoda > Insecta > Hymenoptera > Cerocephalidae > Theocolax > Theocolax elegans. The sequence continues at coordinate 2,638,458 of CM047431.1, forward strand.
TCATTTCCCCTCTATTAAGAGATAAGTTAAATTGTTAGTTACAGTGGAGGGATAGCTGTACCTCTCATTGGTCGGTTAACTATTTCTCCCTATGACGTAAGGATACAATTAGTGGTGGGAGTATACTTGTAAAATGGTACGTTGCTTCGAGTCTTGTTAGTTCTGTTTCAGAAACTTTGACGTTAAAATCGTGCATTGCTGTTTTAATAAGAATATGGCTACTCATCGGAAGAACGTCGTCTACTGACGGAAAAAACAGTTTGTGGTTTATACGGGAACTTACTCTTGGCAACGTCATACAATTTGTGACATTGTAGTTATACTACATGTCACTTAGAAATAAAATAGCGAGACAAGGTATAGTATAGCACCTGTCAAGCTTACTATGCGAAGTAAGCGTGCTATACATAAAAATTAAGTCCTAATAGACACACATATGCGAATGTGTGAAACCGGAATAGGCTTACAGTGCGTAGTAAGCAGGAGAACCCGAAGCAAAGGAGATGCGACTCCTGACTGCGCACAATTGCACACACACACACACTGCTCCGTTGATCCAGCATCCTAATGCCTTGTCCAGCACCAGGAATGACCCGTACTGTATCCCCAGGTCCCATCCGGCATTGAATGCCTTCTCCACCTGTCCGGACACTCCGAGCCGAAGATCCCGTATCGACGATATACGGCACCTGCAATAAAGAAACTCGAGGGGCTCGATTTAGCTTAAAATCGAGGTAAAAAGGAACGATTTAAAGCTTACCTCGCAGATAGTCTTCTCAGCAGGGCCGCAATTATTCGATCGCCATCCAGCACCAAAGAAAGTCAACTCGTCGACGACATCTCCGTCGAGGCAGCGAAATCACGGCACGAGCGGCCAGTACGAACCGAGCCGAGCGCGCACGACTCGAGACGCGGGAGTAGGCGCGCCTGCGCAATACGCCGAGGAAAAACTCTCTCGCTTCGTGCGTGCCGATAATCGACAGACTGCGACCGACCACCGATCGTATAAGACAAATACCGCAATTTCAAAGGCTACGTGTGTGTCCGAGGGATCCAGGAGACGAGCCTCCAGGTGAGCCGTGCACCTTCCTCCCAAATCCAGCTTCCTTAAAGTGTGTGTGCGCGACGCGTAGTTAGGTGCGGGACGGCCCGCAATCGCGCGAACGCGAGCGACCGCGGCCAACGTGACCGGCATTTTTGAACGGCAAAGCCGCTGCTTTGCCGTGTAATACTTGAGAGCACAGTACATGCATTAAACCTGCAATCTCTTTTTAACTAAGTTGTTTGATTTGTGTTTAAACCGTGACTCCACCCTAATCCCCAGTGGACACGTCACAAATTTAAATAAATCTTATTCAAAACGTATATCAAGTGGATTGGAAAACTCAAACGACCATTATTCTCCAATTATAAAACTCTCCACTGCATAACCCACTTACCACGTTAAATTTGATTTGAATTCGTGGACTGAATTCACAAACAAGTTTGATGAGATAGATTTGTACCTTCAGGAATGTTACAGATTTAAACAGTTTAGTGAATCAAACTTTATTGAAACAAGTTCTCATAAAATACTGTATCAATCCTCGTTTAAATTAAAATCTATAATTGTGGAAGAGAAATTGCATGAGGAAGAAAGTAACGATGAGGAATTGGAATCCCAACAATGGGAAGAAAGTCAGAACAAACGAAGAAAATCAGTTCATGTACCAAGTACTTGCATGCAGAAAGTAACATTTGACGGATTAAAATTGGTGACTCCTTGCAAACAACAGAGACTCGATCAACTTACAAAATACTGTGATAATGTTAATAAAGTGATGGAATACATAATTGAATATTTCAAAAGGGATATTGAAAAGGACAGTGAGACTGATTCAAAAATGTTATGTAAAAGTGGAAGATTTGATAAACATTATACTCTTTATGAAAATGATGTAAAACTTTACGTAATTGAACGCATGTTCGATATGGATAATAATTTGCTAAACTTAATTTTGTCTGAAATAAGTGCGATAAATATACCTGCTGTACTTCATAACTTGGAAACACAAATGTTAAAATCTGAATAATTGTAAAAAGAAGCTCATTATACCGAAATAAAAACCGTAATTATAATCTTAATTCTTATTTTATTTTATTTAATGTATCCCCACTCCTATAAAATAGCATTTCCACCAATCAGATTAGAATTTACCCTCTCTACATTGAGTTACCGTTATTTACTTGTTTTATATAACTCAGATCAAAGAATATTTTACTTTTAGTAATAGTTTAACCGTCATTCAAGATGGGTAATACAAATAGTAAAAATTTTAATAATAAAAATTATACAAATAACTTTACAACTGAAGAACGGCAACCGCTTTTGAAAAGAAGTCTGAGGAAGAAGATAAAACAAAAACAAATCATTATTTTAAAAACTGTGCTTTTGTTACAAACAAACAAGGATACAAGAGACTTACTTAAGTGAGTAAAAAGATGTAATTAATTATGGTGTGATTTTGAAATAGAATAACCTAAGTTTTACAGGTTCAATGACCGTAGGAGAAATGAGAACGTATGAAAAAAAAGATAAAGAGTACGAGTAACACCGTATACAAGTATAGTGATACACTATAGAACAATGACGTCATCAAGGTCACGTATTTGGCTACTTGTTTGTTTATACAACAAATAAGATAACATTCTTAGAATAACATTCCTTTACGAGGTCAATAACCTTATAGTAAAATACTGTAAGCAGGTATAGAGGGACATATCAAAAGGCGTCATCAAGGTCACACGTTAGCTTACTTGTTTGTTTACATAAACAAACAATTAAGATAACATTCTTAAGATAACATTCCTTTTTTTCAAGGACATTTAATTATTGGCTGAGAAGGGTATTGAATGACCTTCAAAAAGGAATGTTATCTTAATTGTTTGTTTATATAAACAAACAAGTAAGCTAACGTGTGACCTTGATGACATCATTTGTTATGACTCCCCATACCTGCTTACATACTACTGCCGTGCTATTGATTTATATTTATTAAGTATTAATACACATTATTTTTTACACATATTTATCGCAAAAAAAATTTTTACATATTTCCTAACCTCGGTTCGAACCCCATATGCACGCATCAAATACAAACGCTTTATCCACTACCCTATTCGCAACGCTTATTGATTATGTTTAAAACTCGCACATGATGATCTGCTATTTGATTTGCTATCTAATGTGGTTTAATACTTATACAATTTTAATAATAAAAATTATACAAATAACTTTACAACTGAAGAACGGCAACCGCTTTTGAAAAGAAGTCTGAGGAAGAAGATAAAACAAAAACAAATCATTATTTTAAAAACTGTGCTTTTGTTACAAACAAACAAGGATACAAGAGACTTACTTAAGTGAGTAAAAAGATGTAATTAATTATGGTGTGATTTTGAAATAGAATAACCTAAGTTTTACAGGTTCAATGACCGTAGGAGAAATGAGAACGTATGAAAAAAAAGATAAAGAGTACGAGTAACACCGTATACAAGTATAGTGATACACTATAGAACAATGACGTCATCAAGGTCACGTATTTGGCTACTTGTTTGTTTATACAACAAATAAGATAACATTCTTAGAATAACATTCCTTTACGAGGTCAATAACCTTATAGTAAAATACTGTAAGCAGGTATAGAGGGACATATCAAAAGGCGTCATCAAGGTCACACGTTAGCTTACTTGTTTGTTTACATAAACAAACAATTAAGATAACATTCTTAAGATAACATCCTTTTTTTCAAGGACATTTAATTATTGGCTGAGAAGGGTATTGAATGACCTTCAAAAAGGAATGTTATCTTAATTGTTTGTTTATATAAACAAACAAGTAAGCTAACGTGTGACCTTGATGACATCATTTGTTATGACTCCCCATACCTGCTTACATACTACTGCCGTGCTATTGATTTATATTTATTAAGTATTAATACACATTATTTTTTTACACATATTTATCGCAAAAAAAATTTTTACATATTTCCTAACCTCGGTTCGAACCCCATATGCACGCATCAAATACAAACGCTTTATCCACTACCCTATTCGCAACGCTTATTGATTATGTTTAAAACTCGCACATGATGATCTGCTATTTGATTTGCTATCTAATGTGTGTTTAATACTTATACAATTTCAATAAAATTGACAAGATTTTACTATGATTTGGAAAAAAAATCTTGTTAATTAAAAATCTTACATCTTTGTTATCATAAAAATATCGTTGAAATATTTTATTGTTGTATTTCTATAATAATTTCTCTACGATAGAAAACAAAATATTTCTGCATTATTGATATATAAGTTTTCTTAAGAATGTTCTATGGTTACGTCAAAATTAACAGAATTTAATTAAATTGAAGTATATTATTTGTAAGAGTGTCAGAAATGTCTATGAATTTTTTCAATATTTTTTTCCGCGCAAATTTTGAAGATATGCGACATAGAAGTTGACTTCTTATACATAGGCATAGATGAAGACTCGGAAAAAATGTGATTGACTTTAGAGTGAGATTTATGAAAAGTGTACAAAATTTAATAAAAAACTATGAAACAATAGTAATTGCTTTATTATTACATTAATCAAATAACAGTTCGCTTTTAACAAAAAGTGGTCAGTCAAAGTGGACAAGGTGAATTACTTCCCTTTCGTAGTCGCAAAACGCTCGATAGCCGAAATCCCTTTTCGTGAGACGGTCGAGGATGGCGGGATGTTCTCGAAACGTTGTCGGCGCCTCGTGAGGATCTTGTGCCTTGATGATGGCAATGTGATGCCCTTTGGTCAGGCGTTTAGGCTCGATAGGCAGAGTCCTTTACCAAGGGAGACGTCCGAACCGCTCGACGGGCTGGAACCGAGAGCTCTTTCTCGAGCTCCGTATATTTCGCAATTGCGTCTTCGGCTACTGCCAACTTTTCCGAGAAGGTAGTAAATCGGGCTGACCAATATACATATACGCATAATATATAATAGGCGGGAGTTTAAAGAGGAATTTATACACATGTATGATCCGTTACATACTCCCCCTTTTTTGTTATTTAACCATGAACAAAAATGTTAAAGTTTTCACGGCTCGTTTGAGTATAATCTATTACAATATATTATCTGAAGCTAGTTAAGCCTAGGATACAATGTTTACCATATAGGCCTATTCAATTTTACAAACTTTTTACTTTTATGCAAATTTACTCATCTAGAATTCTCAATGACGATTCGTTATTGTATAATACTTAAGCATTCGGATATCCTTGATAATTTAACTTAAGCGCTTTAAATTATATTACATTATTTACAAATAATATACAAATAATATTTACAGAGTATAGTATTTACATTATGCCGGCAAGTCAGTTATTTTGATATTCTTAAGTCGATTTATTAATCTACAATTCTATGCATTGTCTTTTCGCAATACGCATCTAAGATATGAATTCGCACATAAATATACATTTCTTAATATTATCGCGGTTACAATAAATACGCTACTTATAAACCTAATTATGCTTTACTTCGCTTTACGCAACGATGTTTGCTTCATATTTAATTATTTACATTTATTATTTTCGCTTATCGAATAATACTTCCGAAGGTTATACCTATTATATATGCCAATTACATTTTCTTTGTCTAAACTCGCCAGTTCATAAGAATTATTGTTTAAATCACGTGCAATTAAATATGGACCCTCGTATAGGTGAAAGAACTTTTTTGTGACTTTGTCCATAGCATTGGACAGGTGTCGTACTCTTAATAATACCTTGTCGCCTTCGGTTAGTTTTATTTTTGATATTTTTTGACCTTTCTTTCTTCTATCAAAATTAATTTTCATATTCTCGCGTGCTAAAGTTATTATAATTTTATGATCTATTAATTTTTTATTCGGAAATTCTACAAGACTTTCTATATCATTCTCGATTGGTTTGCCAAAGTGGAGTTCATATGGTGTGAAATTTGTACTATGGTGAGTTGTCATATTGAGGATTTTTTGGATTTCAGGAACCCAATTCACCCAAGCAGTGTGTTTTTCTGAGCAGAATGTACGGAACATCCTACCCAGTTCCCGCATTATTCTTTCCGACGGGTTCGACTGAGGATGTCGAATCGAACTGAAAATGATTTTGATACCCTCCGATTCAAATTTCTCTTTCCACTTAAGTGAGGTGAATTGCGTTCCGTTATCACTTAAAATTTTTTTAAATTTTCCGCATTCGGGAATATATTTTTCGAAGATGCATTTTAATGAGCTATAGGTCGTGGCTTTCTTTAGCGGATACAATCGAACCAACTTGGAGAACGAATCCATCGCCACAAACAAATATTGCACTCCCCCTCGAGCACGGGGAAGGGGTCCGTAGAAATCTACGCATACAAGGTCTGAAGGACCGTCTGATGGAACGAAGTTAAATACTCCCTCCATCGTGCTCGATAAGGTTTTCACTCTTTGGCATGTATCACAAGCTATTACTTGTTTTTTAACATCCTTTGACATGCCTCGCCAAAAGTAAAATTGCTTCAAAAAAGAGGTAGTTTTAAACACGCCTGGGTGGCCTAATTTTGTATGAGTATAGTGTATTAAGTCATTCTGGATTGATCGTGGTGTCATTATTCGACAATCGTTCGTTGTATTGTTTTTAATAAATAGAATTTTATTGTATAAATAGTAAGTACTATCGTTGCTTGTATTTCGGTTTATACCCTCAATTATTTTCCCGGTTAATGGATCTTCAGTTTGTTTTTTGCTTAAATCTTTTATTATATTTTGGAAATTTGTATCTATTTTATTAATTTCAAAAACGACTAAAGAATTAATTTGATTATTTTCTATAGGAAAGAATTTATTTAGTGTCGGTATGTTTAGATTATTGTTATTATTAAGGAAATCTAAAAACTTTCCATTCGGGTTTCTGCTAAGAAAATCAGCCGTATTATTATCTGCACCTCTACAGTGATGTACCGTGAAAGAAAATTGTTGTAGGAGTAAACTCCATCTAATCAGTCGATTATTGTGATAGATCGTAGAGTTTAAAAACGTGAGGCTTTTATGGTCCGTTAATAATTCGAAGGTTGTACCTATTAGAAAATTTCTTAATTTAAGTACAGTGTATACGATCGCCAGTAATTCCAACTCAGTTGTCGTGTATCTAGTTAAACATCTGCTTACCACCGAAATAATTCTTACGTCATCGTTATCATCGAGCTGATACATAACACCTCCTATTCCGAGTTCAGACGCGTCAGTTTGAACTTTGAAAATTCGATTTGGAATTATGTGGTTTAAGCATACAACACGTACAAAATTTTCTTTCATCTTTTGATAGGCTTTAGTGTGTTTATCAGTCCAATTCCAAGAATTATTCTCTTTCAATAACTCACGTAATGGAGAAATAAAACTACTATATTGAATGTAAAATCTCCTATAATAATTAAAAACTCCCAGTATTCTTTGTAGGTGTTTTTTGTTTTTGGGGATCTCTAATTTCATAAAAGATTCAATTCTATCAGGTCTCGGCGAAATGCCTCTCTCCGATACGATAAAACCCAAGAACTTGATTTCCGGTTGTAAAAACTGACATTTATCTAGATTTATTGTAAAATTAAAATTGTTTAGTATAGAGAATAATTCATTTAGCAAACTAATATGATCATCGACCGATTCGCTACCTATAATTAAATCGTCAACGTAACAAGTTAGTGCCCTTCTCAATTTGTCTGAAGATATTTGCAGGGCTCCTCTCATTGCTCGCATAAATGCGCATCCGGCGTTTTTGATACCAAAGGGCACTCTTGTGAATTGATACATGGAGGATTCAAATAGAAAAGCAGTTAGCTTACGCGATTCGCGATGTAAATCAATTTGCCAATAGCTGTTTTTAAGATCTAGTTTTGAATAGAATTTGCATTTTTCATAATTCTGTAGAATTTCGTGTATTACTGGAGGTGATTCATGATCATCCTGCGTGTAGTTGTTTAAATGCCTCGCGTCTAGACATACTCGGACATCACCGTCTGATTTAAGTACTGTACGCAACGGGTTACAGTGAGGGCTTTCGGATTTTTCAATGATTCCAATATATATCATTTGTTTAATTTTGTCTCTGACTTTATCTCTTAAAGCGTATGGAACAGGGTAATGTTTTTTTATTATTGGATTCCGAGTGGTTAATTTTATTTCATATTGATAATGCTTTGCGCATCCTATTTTCTCTACAAATAGATTTTTATGATTATTAAGCATGTTAAATACTTGGTCCTTTTCATCGGAGGATAACAACGTTAGGTTATCCGCAATAGAACGTAATTTTTCGGGCAATTCTATCTCTTTATTTTTATTATTATTTTCAGATAAATTTATATTATTCTCGCCAATTGTTTTATTAATTATATTTGCATTTTTGAGGATCATTTCACCTTTATTTATCGCATTTTCAACATCATTCATTTCTTCGTATATCCGTCGTATATTTTTTTCATTATTCTTAAGTAAATCTAATTCGTTTAATTTTGTCGTTTCATTATTTACATTTTTTATTTCTTTATCTTCTACTACTTTATTGATATTAACTGATAATTCATTTAGCGTTATTATATATATAAACAATTTGTCATTAGTTTGAGAGCATAAGATTTTGTCCGAAACACTACGTTCAAACATTGTCAACTCCTTAGAAATTAGTTTACTATTTATCATTATTGTTTGATCTTTATAGTTAATTATTGTTCCATAGTTTAAATGAAAATCATTGCCGAGAATTAGATTGGTCGTTAGATATGGAACGACTAAGCATATTTGCGTAAATTTCTCGTTACCGATTTCGAAGTCAAGTAGTACTTGTTTCGTTATCGTTGTAGTCTTTTTCCCGATCGCGGTAGACACAACTATATTTGATACAGGTAATTTCATTAATTTATAGTTATTTTTTATTTTTTCAAGAAACGTATCGGAAACAGCCGTTATCTGGCTTCCTGAATCGACCAACGACCAAGTTATAATATCATTAATTTTTACGCGTATATGAGGTGATGTATTAATTTTACTTGTTTTTTTATTTGATAATTCCGGAGGATCAATATCATTTCCAAGGTCTTCAACAAAATCACAAATTTCTCGATGCGAAGTTTGACCTTGTAACAACGCATCATCATTTAGTTTAAATTTTGATTATAATTTACGCGATTGCTTTCATTTGAATCACTCGGATTATTATTTTGTATTACTGGAGGTGGAAATCTAACGTCCGGTAAAACTATGTCCGAATTATTTTGACTATTACCCGGATTTATTGGGGTAACCGTAGGTTGAGTATGATTATTATTATTACGTCGATAAGGTTGTCCTCTATACCGATTATTATAATGTTGTCCATAGCCTCTCCTATTGTGAGTGAATTGTCTATTAGTATTTTCATTGGTATTTTTATGATTTTCTTTTGCATCTAATTGACGAATAGTGTAGTGTGTGTTCGTGTTATCACTGTTATTTTGATTTTTATAACCATTGTTTGACGAAGCATAAGTTTTTTTATTTTTATTAGCTTGTTTCTGCGAGTAGATGTTATCCAATTAACCAATGCATCCGCTATTGCTTTTGAGTTTTTTAAATCTCTTACCCAAAAGGGTAATTGTTGAGTTATTACAAAATTGCTCTCATATTCATCCATCTTTGGCAAAATATAGTTGGTTTCTTTAATTTGTTTGTAATAAAAAGTTTGTAGATCTCCGTCGGATTCGGTAAATTTTCGATTAAACCAAGCGTTTTTAATTTTAATTTGTGTAGCTAATGAATAAAATTCATTTACAAAGTATGTTTTAAATTGATCATACATAAGAAAATTATTGTTCAAACTAAACCAATATTTCGCTTTACCTTCCAATGCTATGTCTATTAAAGTCAATTTGTCTTCTTCACGTGTATTTTTTAGTTTAAAATATTTTTCGATATCATCTAAGAATTTTAGCGGATTGATATCATTTTCTTTTCCGAATTTTGGAAGTTTAATATCTACTTGATTAATTGGTAGGTATTTTAGCAATGTATAAAATTCAGAAGTATTATTCGGTACATTTGATCTTAAATTACTAACATTCGGTTGACATATGGGTTGACTATTTAAATTCGTATTACAATTATAATTATTTGTTCGATTTATAGAGTTAGGATTTAAATGGCTATTTGCGTTTGTATAGATTGCGGAACTAAAATTAATGTTTGAAAAGTTTTGACTAGGGTTCACTGGTGATGTAAAATTTTGATTTAAAAACGCATTACTATTATTAAATGGGAATAACGAATTTGGATCATGTGTATTTAAATTAAGTACATTGCTTTGTTGTTGATTCATACCGAACGTATTTACATCGATTTGTCTCAAAATATTTGTAGGAAGATTTGAACTTATACCGCTATTAACGCTTACTTGTACATTACTTATCGGGTTTGAATTAAAGTTACTATGCTCTAGACTTATATTACCTATTCTCGCTGTATTCGCACAATGTTTACGCATCATCTCGATCTCCTTCTCCTTCGCTGCCAGCTGGTTACGTAAGTACAGGAGTTCATGACGCTGACTATCGACGTCTACTTGGTTATTTCCTGGTAATCCAGTCGTCATAATCTGTCTGCTATTGTAGTTAGTCGAAACCGTCGATATTTGTTGATTTTGCGCGTTTTGCACGGTCATCATCGCTTGTTGTCGATCCGGATTCGCATTGTTTACAAACGTATCGGTTTGCTTATTATTAATATTAATATTTGCAGCATTATTTTCGAAATTAATTAATGAAGGATTACCATCTTTACGTTGTAAGTTACCGTCCACTGTTTGTTGTTCCTGATTTTGCATATTAGCCTGTTCGTTAAGCGTACCGAGTGTAACTTGGCCTGACTGGCGTGCGTCGATGTTCTCATTTTCTTTTTCTGTCGAAAGAGTTATCTTGCGTGTACCTTGCTCCATATTAGTACTTTGAACAAATCCTTCGGTTGTTGCGTAATCTATTCTCCCATCGCTTGTGCCTGCGGTTTCCGTATCATCGACAGTATTTACTACGAATGTTTTGTTTTGCGAATTCTTGTCTTCTCGAGGGACCAACATACTTGATCGAAACCTTGAATTTAAATTCGAAAGAATAAAGCGCTTGCGAGAAATTCTACCTGACCTTGTTATGTATATATTTAAATCATTTTCATCTCCCATACGAAAAGAAGAAAAAAAAAAAAAAAGGTTCAAAGAAATATAACTTTCTTTGCCATAAGTTGGGCGCCAATGAAACAATAGTAATTGCTTTATTATTACATTAATCAAATAACAGTTCGCTTTTAACAAAAAGTGGTCAGTCAAAGTGGACAAGGTGAATTACTTCCCTTTCGTAGTCGCAAAACGCTCGATAGCCGAAATCCCTTTTCGTGAGACGGTCGAGGATGGCGGGATGTTCTCGAAACGTTGTCGGCGCCTCGTGAGGATCTTGTGCCTTGATGATGGCAATGTGATGCCCTTTGGTCAGGCGTTTAGGCTCGATAGGCAGAGTCCTTTACCAAGGGAGACGTCCGAACCGCTCGACGGGCTGGAACCGAGAGCTCTTTCTCGAGCTCCGTATATTTCGCAATTGCGTCTTCGGCTACTGCCAACTTTTCCGAGAAGGTAGTAAATCGGGCTGACCAATATACATATACGCATAATATATAATAGGCGGGAGTTTAAAGAGGAATTTATACACATGTATGATCCGTTACAACTAAAAACATCACAAGTGAATATAAATAAAGCGGTATGCATAATTTGAACCCATGTCACCGCGCATAAGTTAAAGAAATCAATGAAAACATTAACAAAAAGTCAAGTTCATGGGCCGTGCGGGGAGCTGCGCGGTCATAGCAACGGTGTGCGCGGAGAGAGGGGAGACTCCCTCTCTTCGCCGCACAGCAAGACACCATAGAACATCCTTAAACATTGTACAAAATAAAAATAAGATATAAGGCGACGATATTTCGATTTTGGCGATTAAAGCAAAAGATGTGAAATAATTGTGAAACTTAATGTGAAATAGTTCCATAATATTTCACAAAATATTACACTGGAACATTACGGTAATATTAATGAAATATTTCACTGGTCCTATTAAAGTAGGTATTTGAAATATTTTATCAATATTTCTCGAAATATTACATTTCAACAATCGATTTCGATGAATAAACCAAGATGTTAATTAATGGCGACGTTTCGATGATATTTGCCATCCTTCTTTGGTTATTCTACTCGTCAATGGTTAGTATAGCCTGAGGAGGATGGCAAAAAATTCGAGCGTCCATTTAAACCAAATAGAAGAATATTACAGAACGATTTTATTTCTAAATAAAGGACTGCAAACTGTATATGCACTATCCTTTTCTTTTCTAAAATTATATTATTAATTAGAAAAAAATTTTACATTTCAAAAATTTGTATACTTATACATTTAGAAATTGGTTTAATTATCCTAAAAAATTGTATTTAATTCTTCATTTAATATGATTTTTTATTCTTGTTTAGAAATAATTATTTATTATAACATATTAAGTACCTTTTCGCGGGACAAACCCGGTTGAAAAAACCTCATATAAAACTAGAAAAAAATTTTTTTTATCGTACTTCATGTGGCTTTTGCACCCGGAGTTTGCGATAGAATGCTATATATTATTTAATAGGAATCAGAAAGAATAAGCTTAACTATAGGATTCATAATGAACACCTCATAAATGCGATAAAAATAAATTTGTTTATGAGGTGTTACAGGAATAAACGTGTAACATAAAATAGCATAAAATAGTTTATCAGAGTATATCGGGTACACATTTATATTTAAATATTTTGTATTTATATTTACCGGGCATTATAAGGATTTGCCACTTTTCACGTACTTATATATGAATGCTATTTCACTCTAAAGCTTATAGTATATTATAATGAAAAACCGGAACATGAATGAATTATCTATAGTTCTATTTCAGGTAATACAAAATGAAATATTCTTAAGAAGTGGATTTCTATCGGGATTTTAACAGTTATTGTCTTATAGAGAATACAAAAATATAAGGTTAAATAGAGCGTTTCACTATAACGCTAAGTAACGGCTATAAGACCTTACCAGCATATTTCAATATTATATAACAACTTACCTGGTACCTTTATAGAGATTTATGACGATCGACGCATGAAATAGGCGGCTTGCCTAACGCATCGTATCTGGCTTTGCCAGTCGAAAAAGTAACCGCTATTGAATCGCTTATCGCATTTTATGAGGTATTGCTGTATTTACTATTTACAACTAATAGGCATGTATCTGGATTACAAATAATTAATGATTTTGCATGATTGCAATTTATCGGGTTGAATAGGAAATTTCACTATAAAGTCGAGCATTATTTATCCGAAACTACCGGTATATTCTAATATTGTCAAGCAACCTATGAGGTTCGTTTATAGGGTTTAATCAGTATTATCACATAAATGAGCGGTTTGATTACAGAATCTTATCGGTTACGCCTGTCGTAGAAGCAACCGCTATAGAATCGTTTAGTAATATAATGTTGATATCAACATACCCAAAGAAAAATTTTAAAAATCTTCTTTAACTGACATCAGTAAGTATACATCGGTTAGAAAAATGGATATTTGAGATATAACCAAAAAATTCGAACCCGCCACTGAAAAGTGTTGTCCATTTCGTTACTCTTGAAGACGTAACCTGAAAGTAGAAAATTAAAAAAACCACAAAGTATCTATTTTTACATATTAAAATATTAATTAAAACATAATTAAAAATATATAATTATCATTTCAAATAGAAAAAACTTATCTGATGCAGAAGTCCAAAATGAATCTTCTTGTGTCGTGTTTTCTATGCTGACATCGTTGTGCGAATTACGCCTTACGTACACCAATCGCGCAACGATGCTCTGTCAACTCGTTTACACACTAAACGACGACTCACGATTATTACAATTGCACAAATAATCGTTCAGATTCGCAAAATATAACCTGGTCTGCTGATCGTTTTCGCGCTGCTCTCGCGAGTGAACTGGCGCTAGGGTTAGTTGCCAAAACAACATTGTTTTGTTTTTTTTTCATCGGCTAATTTATCGATATCTAACCGACTCATCAGTACCGTTACGAATGCGGCGCGAGAAGGACCAGCAGATCAGGTTATTTTTTAAAATCTGACTGTTTAATAACTGCAATTGTAATAATCGTGAGTCGCCGTTTAGTGTGTAAACGAGTTGACAGAGCATCGTTGCGCGATCGGTGTTCGTATTAAGGCGTAATCCGGACAACGATGTCAGGATAGAAAATACGACACATGAAGATTCATTTTGAACCGCTGCATCAGATAAGTTTTTTCTATTTAAATTGAAAATTTTATGTATTTAATTATGTTTCAATTAATATTTTAATATGTAAACATAGATACTTTGTGGATTTTTTAATTTTCTTCTTTCAGGTTATGTCTTCAAGACTAACGAAATGGACAACACTTTTGAGTGGCAGGTTCGAATTTTTTGGTTACATCTCAATTATCCTTTTTTTTCTAACCGATGTATACTTAATGATGTCAGTTAAAATTTTTTAAAATTTTCTTTGGTTATATTGGTATCAACATTATATTACTTTATATACTTGAACTTGATATCACGTTGATATTGAGTTCGGTTAAACTTAGTATAAACTTTATTTTATTTATCAGTAATTGTAACAAAACCTTATAAAAACTTTATATCAATTACAGATGAAGTTTTGATACACTTTCGCCAAACTTGAACAGTCAGTTACACAAGTTCGGCTCAGTCTCGTTGGCCAACCCCATATCAAGTTTAGCGAAACCGAAAGTTTATATAAAGTTCATATAAACTTTAATTTTTTTACGCGGGTCATGATTGCAATTCGTAGCTATACATACGTTGTTTACAAAATCTTTCCCGCGCAGCGGTTGCGGTTACCTGTCCGCACACTTGCCGTTAAAGTTGTGTAATGTCGGGCAGTTTTTTTTATACTTTTATATTAGTCAACAATAACCACTATTTATCCAAAATAAGTATAAAATAGTATGTTAGTAATGATCGTATTCAAATATAAACAATATATATAATTAGCAGTTAGTTATAAATGTATTCAAATACAATATTCATATGTTATGTATACGCATATATTGTACACGCATGAATCACCTATACTTTTCTCTCTCGCACATAGTCAAATCCTTAGTTCCTTTCCACGCCACCAGACTAGCGTCACTATCGCAAGAATCACCTATACCTTTCTCTCTCGCACAAAGTCAAAATCCTTAGTTCCTTTCCACGACACCAGACTAGCGCCACTATCGCAGGCATCACCTATACCTTTCTCTCTCGCACAAAGTCAATACCTTAGTTCCTTTCCACGACACCAGACTAGCGCCACTATCGCATGCATCACCTATACCTTTCTCTCTCGCACAAAGTCAAATCCTTAGTTCCTTTCCACGACACCAGACTAGCGCCACTATCGCATGCATTGTGGGGTTAGTGTGCTGCTTTATATATATATATATATATTATCTGACGAGCCCCACACTCGCCGAGATTCCCAGGAAAAGCCTTCTCGTCTTCACAGGAAAAGAGAACAACAATGGAATTCCTTGATTCACGAAAAACTTTATTAAATCTTACGAGAGACGTCCGTCTCGGAATTATCAATACAAAAACTTTTGTACAAGACGTCTGTCTCGGTTCGAGTCTTCGAACGGTCTATTCGTTCGCGCGTCGACTTACTCCCTTTCGCTCGCTTGCCCCCACTCTTACTACGGTACTCAAGCGGGTGCTATTCCCCACACACTCCCCCCCGAGTGTCAACGAATTTTTATTTTCTTAATCTAAATATTTACACTATGTACAGTTTTTATATCACGAAGTGATTTACAATCTCTTTTTTACAAAAAAATTTTTGGTTGACTCAGGAAGACTAGTAATTTAAGTTTAATCTATGTATTTACATTGCACGCTTTCATTAAATCTAACTTGTTTTCGTGCATACGTCTTTAATTTTGGTCGCTGTTCTACAGCTTGATCTACTGTGGAAGTATTTGTGGGTTCGCAAGGTAAGTCGTCTGGAATTATGTGCGCCGGTTTTAAATGTTCTGTGGATAGAACGCGTGCTGTACCATTAAAATCTATTTTATAATTATTTTGATTTATCCGCTCTAATATTTTGTGTGGTCCAGTGTATGGACGTTCTAACGGTTTTTTAATTTTTCCTACTCCTAGCCACACGTGTAATGTCGTATTTAAATCTTTGTAAAAGAAGCTACGCTTTTTATGTCTGTGCGTTACGGGTACCGGTTTGATATCGCGCATATGTTCGCGGAATTCCTCTACGAAATGTTGAGGATTAGGTTGTGACGTATACAACTACATATAATTATATTATTTCATAAATACGTAATTTTATATAAGAGGATATAGAACTTGTAATGGTAAGTGATGTACTCACTTAACATTATACGAATCAGGTAGGTAGAGTCGAATGCTATAAATAGATATAGGCATATTCGACGGCGCGAGCGACTGATACCCGCGCGAGGAGAGAGGTAATTGGGGGGAGAGTCGCGCGCGGACAACTCGATAGAGAGACACGATCGCGACGACACGTGTGAGCAGACATCCCGGTTTAATTGTATTTTTTTCTATCCGGAAGTTTCCGTGAGTTTCAACCGATTGCCCTGTTTATTAGATATACCGCGGGTGACTTTGATTTACGGTGCATTTTCAGTGCAGTGTTGTTATACACGCTTACGCGACAAAGTGATCGGTGGTCGAGAGATTCTCCCACCGACATTTGTTCCTTTTAAACGGCAAAGAGACGATAAGAGGGAGGAGTTATTCTTTTTCGGTATTCGAGGCCCAAGGAAGATAACTAAAAGTAAGTGGTACCACTTCCGCGTTAATGATTATTATCCGGTTTATTTAATGCGAGCGTACATATATTTTTAAGTTAGTTAGCTCGCGTACCCCTTTCCCCTCTCGCGTTGAGTCAGTGTTTTCGACTCAATCTCCGTGCGTGTTGACCTCGACCATACAGTTAAATGTTATTGTTTTAAATCATCTGTTTTTAATTAAATAAATCTATCATTTGTTAATGTAGCTCAACCCGTGTTGATTTATAATTTTATCTAACCGGCGTATTATAATTTTATTCCTCCGTTTCCCTTCGATTCGTAATACAAGATACGAATTTTCGCGGACTCACTTTTAATTTTCTTTCCGCGGTCCATTTTAGGAAAGAATATCATTATTTTTACCTGCTGTTGTTGGAAATCGTAATTCGATTTCCATACAACTTTAACGGCAAGTGTGCGGACAGGTAACCGCAGCCGCTGCGCGGGAATATTTTGTAAATAACATATATATAGATATATACGTTAGTTCGAGTCATTAAGTGTGCAATATCTAGTCGGCGAAATTGTACAAGTTCGTTCGCTACGAACTAAAGATACGTAAGACGGACGACTCGGTAAGTTTTCCCCGGGCAAGCACACCGTTACATGGCGCCCAACTAAGTGAAGGAAAAAGTCCCTAGACGTTAGGAGAACTGATTGCGCGTACACGGCGCGCGACAAGGGAATAGGAACGGACCGGAATTGAATTGTTTGAACATATGCTCGGTTGATTTACGTGTGTTTAAGGATTAATACGTTAGTTAAGTGGATTAATGTATTAATTATTGTCGACAATTGAATTAATTGAGTTGCAATTAATTTTAATTAATGAATTATTGTGTTTGACAGTAATTTAGATAACTTTATCGGATTTTCTTCGTTTTTTTTTGTTTCTTTTTATCAGGAAGTAATCCGAAGTCGACAGTAATAAAATTTTTTTTAGATAATTATTGACACACGTAAATTATAATAATTTCAGATTTATTTATTTATATGAGATAGAATGGTTTGAGGTCCGCGATTTAATAACACGTGTCCCTGATTCCGTATAGGTTAGTCGGAAAATTAGCGAGAATAATTTTTGCGACTTAATAAAAATTGTTAATACCTGTGCAAGGGTGTGATTTTTGAAATTTGCTTTTGTTATAATTTTGACTACGCGTATCGGCTCTCGCGTCATAATAAAAATTGTATTTATTTTTTTTTATGTAATACGCGATTGTAAGAGGTCACTGCGTCAGATATTCTATATAATTAGGTAGGAATATATTTATTTGTTAATTTATTTATTGATAATTTATTAAGTTATTTGTTAATTCGTTGACGAATTTGTTTAATTTTAAGTATATTTGCGTGCGCTGGTGACCGAGAGCCGAGGATAATCCGTTTTCTTCCTCATTTTTATCGGATTAAAAATTTTTTTTTATTATTTGTTTATTACTTCGTTTGATTTATTTATTGTACGAAAGTTTTTTTTTGGTTTTGTTGTAGATCGGGTACAGTATTTTAAAATAAATTAAACTGAAACGCGTATAACAAATTTAAATTGAAGGTGAAATTTAATTTATTTTGTGAAATAGTTGTCAAAATTATAAAACTTTTTTATCACAAGCAAGTTTCAAATTGGTGAGCGTAAGGTGTTTGTTTAAAAGGGAAAAGATCACAACCTTCAACACAGTGGCCCAATAATTTAGTAGTTTAACGCCACCTAGTGTTGAATAACAGGACCTTGCACAAGTACCTGCGGAAGCGATTTTTCTTTATTTTTGTTTTGTTAAGAAATCGGCGGTAATTTTAAGTTAGTATGGCAGAGTCGATGACCAACCAGATTGACAACTGGATTGATACTCAATCCGGTGAACAGATCAAGGCTCACCTCGAATCGTTGGAGATGCGGGTTGACGGCCCAAATTATAAGAGAGCCGAGCGTCTCCAACGGTGGTTAATGGGTAATTATACGGCTCAGGATTTCGCTGAAGAAACAAATCTGTTGGCAGATCGCGAAAGGCGAAATAGGCGGAGGTCGGATTGGTTTGAGGCTATGTTCGCCCAGAATCCGGCACTACCTGATCCGGACTCTGATCCAAATGTTGTAGAGGTTTTACAACAGACTCTTGCGCTGGACGTTCCAGACATAGAAAGGCAAGAGACAGACGTAGATGCTGAGGTAGATCAGCATACGGAGGATCAGCAATCCGAGGTCTCCAGCCAAGAAACTAACAAAGAGGAATGGATCACGTTAGTTTCTACAGGCGGAGCACAGTTTGAAATACCGGAAACATTCGCTGCGATGTTGACGTTGCAGTTGAAACAACAGGCCGTCATGACTGCACGGATAAAAGATTTGGAAGATCAAGTGAGTGCTCTGAGATTGGACTTCTACGCCCGCGATGGTACGCAGAGAACGAGTACCAACAGAAATAGAGAGCCGAACCAACATGTCCGATTCCAGGACACGTATACGTGTCACACACTGGATGATACGGACGAAAGACCACGACAGGTGCAGGCAGAGTGTGAGGGTTATCAAGCACCTCAAGCACCTGCTAGAGGAGCTTTGGGGAGGGGCGAGATATGGAGACAAGGTCAGCCTCCATATTCTAGCTCTCCCTACCCTAGTCGGATGGACTCGAACGTAACCGGCCAGTCTACAACTAGATCGGCCGGGACAGTGCGCGATGTTGGCGCAATTGTTCGTAAGTGGGGAGTTCGATTCTCTGGAGACAAAAGCCAGAGTATCGAAGCATTTCTTGCGCGAGTAGAAGATTGTAGGATACTCGCCAACCTCAGCGAGGACGAGGTGTTACCGTCCTTGTCGGAACTTCTCACCGATAACGCAGCTACGTGGTATCGGAATGTGAAGGATAGATGGCACTCCTGGCAAGATTTTGTGAGATACGCCAAGATGTGGTACGGAATGGGCCAGAGTTATCAACAACGGCTCATCGAGGAATCTAACGCTCGCACGCAAGGCGAAGATGAGCCGGTAAGGGATTATATCACCTGCTCGATTGCGATTATGCGTAAGCTCAAGCCAATTCCGGATGAGCGGAGCCAGTTAGATCACCTGTACCGCAATATGCTACCTCAACTCCAACGTTTATTTAAGAGAGTTGAAGCTCGGTCGATCGAGAGTTTTTTGCAATTGGCGTTGGACGCCGAGCAAACACTCGAACGAGAAAAATTATATCGGCCGCCGCCCGCAGAAGAAGACTTGATGCTACCTGAGTTAGCATATAAGTCGCGGAATAAGAAGCGGCCGAACGCTAAACCAAAGGTAGCAAGCGTAGCCAAGGAGTTGAGTGAACCGGCTCCAACAGATCTTTTGGAACGGTTCACCAAAATCCTCGAGGAGACGCTAGTCTCCGTTAAGACGAGTTGCCATACAGCTGGGGTGAGAGGCAAGGTGGATGTCTCTCAAAGCAAGAAGACCCACAGATCACCTCCTCGGTTCAAATGGGGACAGAGGAAGGGTAATCGCAAGAGTCCTGACCGACAGTCATCGAGTGGCCATACCTCAAGAAACGACGAGAAGTCTAATGCCGGTGATAAGGAAAAGCGAAAGGAGGTTGTCCCCAAGCCCGTAGCTTGCAATATATGTGGCAAACTGGGCTATACAATTAGGACGTGTCCTGATTGTGCAAAAAACGCGCGGGGAAGTGGCTAGAGGGGACAGCCGCTGATCCCGAGGTTGAGGGAGTCCCCGGAGAAGCGGTCGTAATCCTCGAATCTCGAGGCAGTCAAGCTGCAGAGATGCGTCAAGAAGATCTGACGATAAGTGATCCCAGAGAAGTTAGGACGGATCCGGTCACGAGTAAAATTTTAAAAATTACTCCGAAACCAAACCAGCGAGTTTATAGTCCAGAAGATGAGACGCGCTGGTGGTGTCAAATCGATATCGGTGGATACCGGATCCGAGCGTTGTTTGATCCAGGTGCATCAACAACGGTCATGGGTTTGAACGGTTTGCAGTTGGCAACCGCTCTTGGCAGATCCATTCTCGATAAGCAAGCAGGTAGTGCTAAGCTTGCGGATGGTAGCACACACCAGTTGTGTGGACATGTTATGCTACCTTTTACCATTGGTAAAGACACGCGAGATATACGGGTCGCAATTATGCCAAATTTAGATGCGGAATGCTATTTAGGAGTGAATTTCATTCGAGCATTCCGAGCAGTTCTAGACCCAGACTCCGATTGTTTATACTTCAAAGGGTCATCACAGTTGTTACAGCTGGAAGTGGCAAGTATTGAAAGTGGACATGCTTCGCTGTCATCAGCGGGTGTGGCCGACGCGACAGAAGATGAGCGCCGACAACTGCGTGAACTTCTGGATCAAGTGCTGTCCAATACTTTGCCAAAGATCGGCCGATCATACGATGTTGAACATGTTATCGACGTCGGTTCGACGCGGCCGATCAAACAAAGATATTATCCCGTCTCCGACAAGATTCGAGAGGAGATGCATCGACAAGTTCGAGAGATGCTTGAGACAGGCGTTATAGAACCGTCCAGTAGCGGTTGGTCCAGTCCAGTGGTGATGGCTAAGAAGGGCGAAAATGCAAGGCGTTTTTGCATTGATTTCAGGAAGGTCAACGCTTTGACCAAACCTGATGCGTATCCGTTGCCATTTATGCAGGATATTTTACGCAAACTCAAAAGAGCCCGATATATATCTACGATAGATATGAACTGCGCCTATCACCAAATACCTCTACAAATGGAATCGCGCCCAATTACAGCATTTACGGTACCTGGAATGGGTTTGTTCCAGTTTACTCGTATGCCCTTTGGGTTGGCAAATGCTGGCGCGACGTTCCAACGTATGATAGACCAGGTGATTGGACCTGCTCTCGAACCGAATGCTTACTCTTACCTCGACGATATCATTGTCGTGACGGAAACCTTCGAAGAGCACAAACTGTTGCTAAAGGAGGTGTTGACTCGTTTAACTGAAGCCGGTTTATCGGTAAACCGAGAGAAATGTGTTTTCTGTCAACCCGAAGTAAGATATTTGGGTGTACGAGTCAATCGTGATGGGATAAGACCTGATCCAGCCAAGACGGAGCCGATTCAAAAATATCCGGCTCCCCGAAGTCTCAAGCAGCTGAGACGATTCCTCGGGATGGCATCTTGGTACCGACGGTTTATACCCGACTACGCTACGATCGCGGAGCCTTTAACGCGTCTTACGAAGAAAGATCAAAAATATGAATGGCTCCAAGAACAAGAAGGTGCATTTCAGCGACTCAAAGCACTGCTGATGACGGCACCCGTTCTACAGACTCCTGATGAGGATGGCGAGTATACCATTCAAACAGACGCCAGTGACACCGGTATCGGTGCAGTGTTAACACAGGTCGTTAACGGAGTAGAGAGAGTCCTGGAGTTTGCCAGTAGAGTACTCTCACCAGCAGAACGTAACTATAGCGTCTCAGAACGGGAATGTTTGGCCGTAGTATGGGCAATTAGAAAGTTTCGACAGTATATTGAGGGTTACCGGTTTAAAGTTATAACTGATCATAGTAGTCTCCGTTGGCTGTGCAATATACACAATCCAACGAGTCGGCTCGCAAGATGGGCATTGGAACTCCAATCTCATAATTTTACAATTGAGTACAGGAAAGGAGCTCTAAATTATGTTCCTGATGCACTTTCTCGCATGTACGAGGAAGACGAGCCGGCCATAGCTTCAGTTTCTTGGAGCCAAACTACCAAAGATCCTTGGTACCTCTCATGGCTGAAAGACGTATCAGAACGACCTAGAGATTTTCCGGAATGGAAGATAACAGGTAGCAATTTGTATTCGTATCGCGTCGATAATGAGTTAGACGACGTGATGGAGGACCATGACGCTTGGAAACTGGTTGTACCAGAGGAGCATAGGCAAGCCATACTCCGTGAGTGTCATGATGATCCGACTGCTGGACACTTAGGTAGGGAGAAGACATTTGCTAGAGTGGCTAAAATGTATTATTGGCCACGGTACTACGCCGAAGTCGGAGAATATGTACGTAAATGTCAGGTCTGCCAACAGTGTAAAGTGGAGCAACGTCCACCCATGGGTTTGATGGGTAGACGCGTGATAGAGAAACCATGGCAAGTTGTAGCAGGTGACGTCACTGGCCCACTTCCGCGGTCGACACATGGTTACGAATACATCTTGGTCTTTCAGGATTTATTTACGCGCTGGATCGAAGCGGTCCCGATTCGGAAAGCTAATGCTAGGACCATCGTAAAAGAGTTGCATGAGCGAGTCATCACACGTTATGGTACCCCAGAGGTGTTTCTGTCCGACAACGGAACTGAGTTTAAGAATAAACTCGTGGATGACTACCTAGTGGAACGAGGGATTTTCCATACGACGATTCCTCCTTACCATGCTCAGGCTAATCCTGTTGAACGTGCTAATAGGACGTTGAAGACAATGATCGCGTCCTGTATCACAGAAAAGCACAACACATGGGATGAGAAACTCCCCGACTTAGTATTCGCTCTAAATACAGCGATACAGAGCTCGACAGGATGGAGCCCGGCCATGTTAAACTACGGCCGGCAACCCGAGCCACCCGGTACAGCCCGTAGAGCGCAAGACGAGCTGGTTCAGCAACGCGTGGAATACCAACGTTTGCTTGAGTGGAGTGATCGGCTGTCAAGATTACCTGAGCTTTACAAGAAAGCATCGGCCAATGCGAGTAAAGCTCATGAAAGGCAAGCCGGTTACTACAATGCCGGGCGAAGGGCTGCATCTTTTGAAGTTGGAAACCTAGTGTGGAAGAAGAATCGAGTCCTTTCATCCAGTGCTCAAGGTATTTCGGCCAAGTTATCCCCGAAATACGTTGGCCCATATTTGGTAGTTTATAGCTACGGCCCGAACACCGTCAAAATACAAGATGCCCGAGGAAATGAAGAGAAATGTCATGTACAGTATCTCAAACCGTACTTATCCGAAGATCACGGGGATGAGTACGGAGAAGTAGACGACATCGAGATCGGTCAACCTACGCTGGAGGAGGAACCCGATAATACAGTTCCTGCGAGCGAAGACGTCTCGAACGACGAGACGCAAGCGAGCGAAGTTCCATGCGAGGAACATGGCGGTAATCCGACCGAGAACGCGTCCCCTATTAAACGAAGTAGAGGTAGGCCGCGCAAACATGCTAGAGTCGTTGCGATACCGCGAAACCGAGCGAATGTTGTCTCTAATGTAAGTCACCGTGGACAAGTTAAACGTGGTAGAGG
This sequence comes from Theocolax elegans, assembly GCA_026168455.1. Classification (NCBI taxonomy): domain Eukaryota; kingdom Metazoa; phylum Arthropoda; class Insecta; order Hymenoptera; family Cerocephalidae; genus Theocolax; species Theocolax elegans. Next base: position 2,662,686 of record CM047431.1, read on the forward strand.
TCGACCACGGGTATGACAAAGCGTTAGTTAAGTAGGTTAGGCTAATGGAATTTACTCTGAGATTGGAATGACCCTGACAATTGGTATCTGTTTGTTTAGATGCTGATCCAGTTCGACAGCGAACAGCTGGAGCTGTTGGTGGCCCGCCTCATCCAGAGTGGCATTAACGAGCCACAGACGCTGGAGCTCCTCCATGGTATAACCACCGCCGTGGACCAGGCCGTGAGAGACGAGGAGGAGGAGCGACGGCGGAGGCAGGCGGACCGGGACGCGGTGATGATAGTGGAGGATGGTCCGGATGGAATACCCGTCCATCCATCCAGCGGCCTGGTAGTCGAGCCGGAACTACCCCAGGCTACAGGCCCAATCCCCGCAGGTCCACCACCGCCAAGGGCCAAGGCTGAACAACAGCCCAGGGAGCCGGAGGTCCGGCTCCCCAACCAACTCCCGGGAGATTCAGAGGAGTATACTCCTCTTCGACGCCCGGGAAGAAGTACTCCGGATCCGAGCGAGGCTTCGACGTCTCGATCCGGTCCGACCCCACAGGATCTATCGGAGAACGGGGAAGAGGCGTGGTGCACCGTGTTGGAGGCATTGACCAAGGCCCGTGAGTCCTTTAAGGCCACGTCAATTGCCGAAAAACACGCCTTCGCCTTGTTCGATGAATTCAAGGCGAAGTTCCCCGAGGCCTCCGATAAAACTGATCCCTGGGAGGCCATGATTGAGCACCGCAAGGCGGAGCGCCAAGCGGTGTCGGCCATGAGGGCGGATCGGAGAAAAAGAGAGGCGGAAGCCGCCTACTCCTAGCCACACGTGTAATGTCGTATTTAAATCTTTGTAAAAGAAGCTACGCTTTTTATGTCTGTGCGTTACGGGTACCGGTTTGATATCGCGCATATGTTCGCGGAATTCCTCTACGAAATGTTGAGGATTAGGTTGTGACGTATACAACTACATATAATTATATTATTTCATAAATACGTAATTTTATATAAGAGGATATAGAACTTGTAATGGTAAGTGATGTACTCACTTAACATTATACGAATCAGGTAGGTAGAGTCGAATGCTATAAATAGATATAGGCATATTCGACGGCGCGAGCGACTGATACCCGCGCGAGGAGAGAGGTAATTGGGGGGAGAGTCGCGCGCGGACAACTCGATAGAGAGACACGATCGCGACGACACGTGTGAGCAGACATCCCGGTTTAATTGTATTTTTTTCTATCCGGAAGTTTCCGTGAGTTTCAACCGATTGCCCTGTTTATTAGATATACCGCGGGTGACTTTGATTTACGGTGCATTTTCAGTGCAGTGTTGTTATACACGCTTACGCGACAAAGTGATCGGTGGTCGAGAGATTCTCCCACCGACATTTGTTCCTTTTAAACGGCAAAGAGACGATAAGAGGGAGGAGTTATTCTTTTTCGGTATTCGAGGCCCAAGGAAGATAACTAAAAGTAAGTGGTACCACTTCCGCGTTAATGATTATTATCCGGTTTATTTAATGCGAGCGTACATATATTTTTAAGTTAGTTAGCTCGCGTACCCCTTTCCCCTCTCGCGTTGAGTCAGTGTTTTCGACTCAATCTCCGTGCGTGTTGACCTCGACCATACAGTTAAATGTTATTGTTTTAAATCATCTGTTTTTAATTAAATAAATCTATCATTTGTTAATGTAGCTCAACCCGTGTTGATTTATAATTTTATCTAACCGGCGTATTATAATTTTATTCCTCCGTTTCCCTTCGATTCGTAATACAAGATACGAATTTTCGCGGACTCACTTTTAATTTTCTTTCCGCGGTCCATTTTAGGAAAGAATATCATTATTTTTACCTGCTGTTGTTGGAAATCGTAATTCGATTTCCATACAACTTTAACGGCAAGTGTGCGGACAGGTAACCGCAGCCGCTGCGCGGGAATATTTTGTAAATAACATATATATAGATATATACGTTAGTTCGAGTCATTAAGTGTGCAATATCTAGTCGGCGAAATTGTACAAGTTCGTTCGCCACGAACTAAAGATACGTAAGACGGACGACTCGGTAAGTTTTCCCCGGGCAAGCACACCGTTACAAACTATATAAACTATATAATAATGAACTATATATAAATGTAAATATCCACAAGAATATTGTCAGCTGAAATTGACTAACATGTAAATTCTTAGAATTATAGGGTGTCACGATTTAAAGCGCAAATTTAGAAATATAAAAATGCAATTGCAGTTATACTAAAAATAAATATTTTATAATTAAATGAATAATTAATTGTAAATAGAATATTATTACACAATAAAATTAATACAAATATTCAATTTAAAATGTATAAAAAAGAATTTAATTTTTAATTTTACGGCAAAACAGAAATTAATTACAAAAATTATATGTTTATGCAAAATCAGTATGCGAAGATATTTGTACATTTAAAAATAATAAAAATTATAATATATTTAATTTTGTAATTGTGTAAAAGACAAAGTGAAATTTATAAGTAGAATAAAAACCGATTGTAAGTTTAAAAAATGAATTTAAGATTATTTTTAAATGTAGAAATAATTGAGGTTATAGAATTAATAAAAAAAATTATAAAATAAAAGTAATTACAAAAATGCATAGGATATGAAAATAAATATGCAATTATTTCTTGTAAATAATTAGAATTTTAGATAATATTACATGTATATAGAAACAAGAAAGAAAATATGATTTAAAATAAAAAATCAAAATACGAAATTAATGTAAAATATGACGAAAAATGGTTAAAAAGGACTTGTACTAATGAGGTAAAAATAGTATATAAAGGACGGAAATTTATATACAACATTCATTGATAGATAAGGCTTCGTAGCATTTACATTAGATTTCATAGTTTTATTAGTACAAGTCCTTTTATTATAAGGATTTGTAATGAAATTAAATAAATAAATATTGTAAATATATATATAAAATTTATAGTTATTCATTTAAGTATTATTAAATCACACACTACCATTTCTATGGCCCAATGCGTGGTGATAGAAATGTGTATAATACATACAAAATATATATAATTAATATACTCAAATACACACTCCAGTTATAATAGCCAATGTGTGCTAATATAATGTGTCTCAATTTACACATAAAACCCGGATTAATAAGTCTGCAACAAGATATAGATGCAAAGATGGTTTCGTACCTAACTTACATCTAATCTAATAACATGCAGCAAAATCTATAGTAACGGTAAAACCCAAAGAAAGGTTAGCACGTCACAAAATGGCGCTCGGACAGGGACTGATAAAAATCAAATTACATATAAATATATTTGTAAAATAAAAATTCTGTAAAAATTGAGTACACATGCTTAGATAAATTTTATTTTACACGTACAAAATTTTCTACTGTAATTTAAAAGTAGAATTACGTATTTGCAATTAATCATAGGATATACCAATATTAATAGTAATAATTAAACAAATTCAAAAAGAGTTACAATGATCAATCGATATGATTCGTCAACTTTTGACAATAATTTGTACGCGTTAACATATCAATTAAATGATTTAGTATTGGAAAACGCGGAAAAAATTGAAGATCAAGAATCATTATTATTAAAATATAAAGAAGGATTAGAATTTATTGCTGGAAATTATGATAAATTAGTTAAAAAGGTACACATTTTGGAAAATCATTTAGAATCAATCAAAGATAAAAATGATCTTTTAGAAAAACAAAATAGATTTCTAAAACATGAATTAACAAGTTTTCGAGAAATAACGGAACAAAATATTCAATTCATTCAAGGAAAACATGTACAATTAGCAACCAGAGTTGTATTAATTGAAAGTTATATAAAAAATAATTTAACTAAAAAATTCGAAAATTTAAAAATAAAATAATATAAATAAATTAAAACTCAAATGAAAACTTAAACTAAGAAAATTTAAGATAATTAATTTTCGCGCGTTTGTCTAAGAGTTTAGCAGCGTAGGATATTGAATTTATAGAAAAATAGTGATTACGACTATGCGACCGCGCTCTCTGTTAATATACCGAGAGTCAAATGTTTCTCACTCGCACTAATAGTTATATATAGGTGATACATCTGGTAATTATTATATGGATAGTATATATATAAGTTACAAAAATAAAAAAAAAATTTATTAAAGCATATAAATTTTAACAAAACATTAAATGAAAAAATAAAATTTGGATTAAATAATAAATTCAAACATAAAGTATTAATTATATAAAAATTTTATTAAATATTAATATTTTAAACTTGTTTGTTAATATATAGATATTGAATTTATATTATATAGATTTTTCAAAATGGCAAAAAGAAAATCAAGTATATATTTGTTAAATATGCAAAATTCTTTTAATAATGAAGAAACAACTGAAATCGATAAAAAACGTAATGCTTGGGAGGAGGCTGTTACAGAAGAATTAAAGTTAATAGATGAAAAACAAACAGAAATTGAATTAAATCAAAATAAAAATATAGATGTAATTGATAATTATAGAAAAGAATGTAATGAAAATATTAATCTATTGAATCAAAAATTAATAGAACAAAATGAAGTGTTATCTGATAATTTAAAAATGGTGAATAATGAAGTTAAAAAATTGAGAATAGAAAATAATGAATTAAAAGTATTAGTTTTAAATGATGATTTATATTTAGAATTAAAAAATTATTTTTCAAATAAAATAAAAGAAATGGAATTGGAATATGATAAGAGAATACAAAATCTTGAAAAATCTTTTAAAGAATCAAATGAAAAAGTAATTGAATATAATCAAACATTTAATTCTACTGAATCAATGCCTAAAATTAAAATTGATTTACCAAAGTTTTCGGGACAGCCTTATGAACGACCAATGCGTTTTTTAATCGATTTAGAAAAATATGTTAATAACTATAATTTAAACTTTAATGAAATATGTGCTAGCATATCACAATCATTAACTGATTCAGCAAAAGAATGGTGGTACATACAAGAATCAGAAATAGAAACATTTAATCAATTTATTAAAGTGTTTAAAGATAGATATTGGAATCAAACTTTACAAAGATCTGCAAAAAGAAAGGTAGAATTTGGTCAATATAATGAATATAATAAATGGTCAAGAGTAGAATATGCTACATATATATTTGGTTTAATAAAAGAATTAGATATGGATTTTTCTGAAACAGAAATAGTAAATAAAATTAGTGAACATTTTGAAAAATCAATACGATATGCAATTTTGGGACAACAAGTAAAAAATAAAAGTCACTTATTTAAAATAATAGCGGATTTTGACGCAGATAAAATTCGTGAAAAGAAAAATGATAATTCTCAAAAGAAAATTGAACAACCAAGTAGATATAATGAAAATGATAAATATAAAGATAAATATAAACAAAAAGAAAATTTTGAAAGATATAATAAACAAAATAGATCTTGGGAAAATAAAAGAAACTCAACCGAGATAAATGCAATTGAAACGGTTAAACCAATAAAAAAAATAATTAAACCAATATATGAAAAAAAATATGAAAATGATTATAATAATATAGATGTACTAGACGTAAGTTTAAAAAATGATTCAAGCATACAAATCCATAAAACCGATTCGGGAAACTAAAAAGAGTTGTATTTTGTAACTCGGATAAGGAAAAAACACAAAATACAACTGAAAAAATTCAAGAACCTAAAAACATTGAAATAAATACAATATTTCAAGATCCTCGTGAAGATTTAATTTATGATATTGAACCAAATAATGAAAATGTTAAAAATGAAAAAATAATTGAGAAATGCCCTGAAATAAATATAAAAATTGAAGGAATAGAAATAAATGCCTTAATAGATACTGGGAGTGAAATAACTTGCATATCAGAAGAATTTTATAATAAAAATAAAAATCAATTCAAAAATAAACCTACATTACCAATATCAGGAAAAATTATTAAAGGTGCAACGGGTTTAAAATCAACACGAATTAAGCAACAAGTTTTACTTAAAACAAATATAGGTGGATTAATGGAAAATTTAACATTTATAGTAATACCAAAATTAATAAGACCTTGTATATTAGGTTATGATTCTCAAAAAATTTTAAAAATGTTAATTGATACGGTTAATAATGAAATTATATACGAAGTTGGGGAAAAGATCGGTAATATAAAATTTAATGAAATACAAATAAACTCAAAAGAGTATGAAACTATGTCAATTGAATTTGAGGATGATCTAGAAAATAAAGATTTAGAATTCAATTGGAACAATAAATCGTCTAATTTAGACTATGATTATGATATATCCGAAAAGGAAATCAATGATCAAATAAATTCTAGTGTAATTTTAAATAATACACAGAAAAATAAATTAAAAAACTCAATATATAAATATAAAACCGTATTCCAAAGAACCCCAGGACAACTTCTAGATTTCAAGTATCAATTAAAAATACGTAATGAAATAACATATTATTCAAAACCATATCCTATACCTATAGCATATCGTGAAAGAGTGAAAAAGGAAGTAGAAAAAATGTTAGATTTCGGTATTATTCGACGATCTACAAGCCCATATATAAATCCTTGTGTAATTGTACCTAAAAAAGACGGATCAATAAGAATATGTTTGGATGCAAGAAAATTAAATAATAAACTCGTAGATGATTATGAATCTCTACCTGGTGTAGAAGAGATATTTATTCAATGTAAAAATCGGGTTTTTATGTCTAATTTTGATTTATCAAATAGTTTTTGGCAAATCGCGCTAACGGAAAAAAGTAAAAAATATACTGCTTTTATTTGCAATAATAAAGTTTATGAATTTAATGTCGTACCATTTGGTATAAAAATAAGTAGTGCAGCATTATTAAGAGGTCTTGATATAGCTATACACGATTTAGATTTTATATTATCATTTGTAGATGATATATTTATAATGTCAAAAGATTTTGAAGATCATTTACGACATTTAGATATATTTTTTAATAGATTAGAAAAATGTAATTTAAGATTAAACTTTGCGAAATCAAATATAGTTAAACAAGAAATTAAATTTTTAGGTAATATAATAACCAGTAAAGGGATTAAATTAAATCCAGACAAAATTAAAACTATAAAAAATTTTAAAGAGCCAAGAAATGTTAAAGAATTACAAAGTTTCTTAGGGTTTCTAAATTATTACACAAAATTTGCAAAAAATTATTCAAAAGAAACTATTCCACTTCTCAAACTACTAAAAAAGGATATAAGATATGATTGGAAGGAAGAGCAACAAAAAGCTTTCGATAAAATAAAAGAATTATTTGACGATAAGATAATATTAAATTTCGTAAATCCGAAAAAACCGTATATATTAACTACGGATGCAAGTGATTACGCGATTGCCGGAATTTTATCACAATTAGATGAAGAAGGTGAAGAACGAATAGTAACATATATTAGTCGTACATTAAAAGGTAGTGAAGTAAATTATTTTACAACAGAAAAAGAAATGTTAGCAATAGTCTGGGCATTACATAAATTGGATACGTATTTAAGGGGTGCGTCTAAGATTATAGTTAGAACAGATCATGAAGCTTTATCATTCTTGCAAAATTGTAAATTTACGAATTCACGTTTAAGAAGATGGAATTTTATCAATTCAAGATTTAAATATAATACCAGAATATTTACCTGGACATAAAAATAAAGCAGCTGATTATTTAAGTCGGTTAGATATAAATGAATCAAACGATTTAAAAGATACAGAAATAATAATTGCAACTATAATAAAAAAATCTATAGATAAAGAGTTAATTGATAGTTTTAAAAATTTGAAAAAATTACAAAGATCGGATGAATCTATTGATAAAATAATAAATGAAATAGAATCAAAAAATTCTAAAAAATATGTTATATCAAATGAATATGTTTGTAAAATATCACGAAATAATTTGAAAATTATAATTCCAGAAAAAATAATGAAAAGATTTATAATTTTATTACATGAATTTTATGGTCATGTAGGACCAAGAAAAATATATAAAATGGTTTTAGAATTTTTTTATGTTCCAAAATTAAGAAAAAAAGTTAGTGAATATATAAAACCGTGTGATATATGTCAAAAAAGTAAATATTCTACGATTAAGTATCACTCTAAATTTCAACCAATTCCTGTTGAAAATCCTGGTGAAATATTATCGATTGATTTTTACGGACCTTTACCTACTTCTATAGGGGGAGTAAAATATATTTTATCAACGATAGATGTATTTAGTAAATATGTTGCATTATATCCGTTGAAAAAAGCAAATACGTTATCCGTAATTAGAAAAATAGATCAATATATTGAAAAATTTATGAAACCTAAGGCTATTTTATCAGATCATGGTACTCAATTTACAAGTAATAAATGGATAGATTATTTAACAAAAAATGATATAAAACCTATGTTTTCTTCAATAAGACATCCTCAAAGTAATATTATTGAAAGGGTTCATCGTGAAATAGGGAGAATTTACCGTACTATTTTGAAAAAACACACTGGATGGGCAAAAGAAATAGATTATGTACAAAAAATAATAAATGAAACAATACATGAGACAACTGGTTATACACCGATAGAATTATTTTTAAATAAGAAGCCAATTCGTGTATGGGATAAATATATAAACTTACAAAATAATGAATTAACATATGAAGAAAAATTAAATAATGCAAGAAAACATATGCATAATTTTTTAATTAATAGAGAAAAGAATAAGAATAAAAATAAGAAACATTATGAATTCAAAATAAATGATCATGTATTAATTAAAGCATTAAATATATCAGAAAATGAAAATAAAATTACTGCAAAATTTATGCCTGTTGCGCAAGGTCCGTATATTATAGCGAAAAAACTAGGATATGATACATATTTATTAGTAGATCCCATAACAAAAATTGAAAGAGGAAAATTTCATGTATCAAATATGAAAATATATTATAGAGAAGAAGATTAATTTTTTTGTAAAGTTAACAATATTTTTGTGGATAAAGAAAAGAAAACAAAAATTTTTTATAAATAAAATAGAATTAAATTTGAAACATTTTTATATAAAATTATGATTTTTAAAATATATATTCTAAGAAAAATTAATATATATGGGAGATTCCATGTGAAGTGATCCAGTTAAAAAATAGAATTTTGTTTTAATGTATGGAATCAGTAAAAAACTACTTGAATAGAGTGTAGCTAAATTTTTAGACCTGAATTTCAATTAGTACCAGAGTTGTAGCCAATCAAAAAATCGAATTTTTTGAAAAAATTGACTTATTGGCCATTTTTATCACTACATAACTCAAAATCTAACAATTTTTTCTTATATACATTAAATTTGAAAAAGTTTATAAATTTCAAGAAGAATCTGTTGAAATATTTCATTTATATTAGTTTAACACATTGAATATAGTTATAATTAATAAAAACCTTTATAGTAAAAAAAAGGGTTGTACGATCAAAAATATTTTATCCATCCAAGAATCTAATTCATCGATGATTAATTACCTTCAAAATGGTGCAAAGTTTGAGTGCGGCAGAGCATTTCAGACAAAGTTATGGTGTTTTTAGGCAAATTTCTTAAAAAAAGAGAGCAAATGCATTTTATGAAAAAAACAGAGTAACCGTATACTTGCATTCAAACAACATGGCACTATTATTCTTCAATAATACAAAAATATACTATTTAATGTTAGTTACTGATACTTTTATTTAGTTGTTATTTAAGTCTGATACTTTTAGTTATACCTGTTATATAATTGAATTTATTGGAATTATAAAAAGTTTCAGGTATTTATCCAATTATATACCAGGTATAACTGCTTATACCTACTGCTTTGTGTTTGTAAGCAGCTTAGAGATTGAAAAGTATCAGTAACTAACATTAAATAGTATATTTTTGTATTATTGAAGAATAATAGTGCCATGTTGTTTGAATGCAAGTATACGGTTACTCTGTTTTTTTCATAAAATGCATTTGCTCTCTTTTTTTAAGAAATTTGCCTAAAAACACCATAACTTTGTCTGAAATGCTCTGCCGCACTCAAACTTTGCACCATTTTGAAGGTAATTAATCATCGATGAATTAGATTCTTGGATGGATAAAATATTTTTGATCGTACAACCCTTTTTTTTACTATAAAGGTTTTTTATTGATTATAACTATATTCAAAGTTTAAAAATAATATAAATGAAATATTTCAACTGATTCTTCTTGAAATTAATAAACTTTTTCAAATTTAATGTATATAAGAAAAAATTGTTAGATTTTGAGTTATTAAGTGATAAACATGGCCAATAAGTCAATTTTTTCAAAAAATTCGATTTTTTGATTGGCTACAACTCTGGTACTAATTGAAATTCAGGTCTAAAAATTTAGCTACACTCTATTCAAGTAGTTGTTTACTGATTCCATACATTAAAACAAAATTCTATTTTTTAACTGGATCACTTCACATGGAATCTCCCATATATAACCAGTATTATAAGTTAAATCAAAACTAAATAACGAAGATTTCTGGAAATTGGGTATCAAAACAAATAATTTCTAAGAATATTGTTCAAAAGAGAAAGGTGCAAAGTTTTGCAAAACAAGTATAAATAAGACTCAAAACTCAAGTTTAACTAGTAATCATGGATAAATCGACACAGATACAAAATTTCGGTACATGTTGTACCCAAGTGCAAACTGGCGAAAAGGCCATTCATTTTCCACCCCGATTACACTGGGTAGGAAAAAAGACGGCCAGCGAGGAAGGTTTTCACCGGGAAGATGAGGGGTCATTTTACCGTCCAGGGGTATATACCCAAACTTTAAAGGTACAAAAAAGTAACAAATGGACACAAACGAAACCTAAGGACAGGACGGACCCTAAATTAAGAACTATCACAGCTAGTCTTCCGGTGAGAACAACTCGTTCCACCAAACCAGCGGTGGAGGAAAATGTGCCGGAACCCTTAGGTATATATATATATATATATATATAGATTGAGATAGAGGTCTAATAAATGATGTCTATCAAATTATCTAATAAAAGAAAAAATATTTTTTTTAGCAAAAAAGAGGAAAGGAGAATGAACGCCACTCCAAGAGAAATTTAATAAATTAATAAATGAGGCAGAAAAAGAAATAAACAAAAAGAAAAAAGAAATAGAACTTATAAAAAAAAATATACAAAAATAAATAAAACTAAATTGAAAACAAAGAAAAAAAAATGTTATTATTCAGTAGAAATAGAAACCACCTATAAGAAATTATGTATGATTGAGACAGCTGTCTATTGTATGATAACTGTCAAATGATCAACATAATATTTATAAATTGTGTGAAGTAATAAAAATATAAAAAAAATAATAATGCTTATAATATATTAAATAATATTAAAATTTAGTTAAATTTAAATATTATTTAAGGGGGGGTAATGCATTTGATAGATAAGCCTTCGTAGCATTTACATTAGATTTCATAGTTTTATTAGTACAAGTCCTTTTATTATAAGGATTTGTAATGAAATTAAATAAATAAATATTGTAAATATATATATAAAATTTATAGTTATTCATTTAAGTATTATTAAATCACACACTACCATTTCTATGGCCCAATGCGTGGTGATAGAAATGTGTATAATACATACAAAATATATATAATTAATATACTCAAATACACACTCCAGTTATAATAGCCAATGTGTGCTAATATAATGTGTCTCAATTTACACATAAAACCCGGATTAATAAGTCTGCAACAAGATATAGATGCAAAGATGGTTTCGTACCTAACTTACATCTAATCTAATAACAAGCAGCAAAATCTATAGTAACGGTAAAACCCAAAGAAAGGTTGGCACGTCACAAACTTATCACATTTTGTGACGTGCCAACCTTTCTTTGAGTTTTACCGTTACTATAGATTTTGCTGCTTGTTATTAGATTAGATGTAAGTTAGGTACGAAACCATCTTTGCATCTATATCTTGTTGCAGACTTATTAATCCGGGTTTTATGTGTAAATTGAGACACATTATATTAGCACACATTGGCTATTATAACTGGAGTGTGTATTTGAGTATATTAATTATATATATTTTGTATGTATTATACACATTTCTATCACCACGCATTGGGCCATAGAAATGGTAGTGTGTGATTTAATAATACTTAAATGAATAACTATAAATTTTATATATATATTTACAATATTTATTTATTTAATTTCATTACAAATCCTTATAATAAAAGGACTTGTACTAATAAAACTATGAAATCTAATGTAAATGCTACGAAGGCTTATCTATCAATGAATGTTGTATATAAATTTCCGTCCTTTATATACTATTTTTACCTCATTAGTACAAGTCCTTTTTAACCATTTTTCGTCATATTTTACATTAATTTCGTATTTTGATTTTTTATTTTAAATCATATTTTCTTTCTTGTTTCTATATACATGTAATATTATCTAAAATTCTAATTATTTACAAGAAATAATTGCATATTTATTTTCATATCCTATGCATTTTTGTAATTACTTTTATTTTATAATTTTTTTTATTAATTCTATAACCTCAATTATTTCTACATTTAAAAATAATCTTAAATTCATTTTTTAAACTTACAATCGTTTTTTATTCTACTTATAAATTTCACTTTGTCTTTTACACAATTACAAAATTAAATATATTATAATTTTTATTATTTTTAAATGTACAAATATCTTCGCATACTGATTTTGCATAAACATATAATTTTTGTAATTAATTTCTGTTTTGCCGTAAAATTAAAAATTAAATTCTTTTTTATACATTTTAAATTGAATATTTGTATTAACTTTATTGTGTAATAATATTCTATTTACAATTAATTATTCATTTAATTATAAAATATTTATTTTTAGTATAACTGCAATTGCATTTTTATATTTCTAAATTTGCGCTTTAAATCGTGACACGCTATAATTCTAAGAATTTACATGTTAGTCAATTTCAGCTGACAATATTCTTGTGGATATTTACATTTATATATAGTTCATTGATCTTTCTAAGAAATCTATTTTGATGCCCTATATCCTCTTATATAAAATTACGTATTTATGAAATAATATAATTATATGTAGTTGTATACGTCACAAGGTGCGTAATCGTCTTCTAGACAAAATTCGCCGGGAATCCGAAGAGTAGTACCGTATACGAATTCAGCGGGACTAGCTCCGGTATCTAAGCGGACGTGGGTACGCAGTCCTAACAAAACCGTTGACAACTGTCTAACCCAATCTTTGTTTGTGTGACACATGAGAGCTGTTTTTAGGCTACGATGCCATCGTTCGATCATTCCATTCGCGGCCGGATGATAAGCCGTGGTACGAATTCTTTGACAACCTATGAGCTTTAAGAGTGCAGTAAAGATTTGGGACTCAAATTGGGATCCTTGATCCGTCGTTAATGTCTCTGGTGGACCGAATCGTGAGACCCAATTGTCGAAGAATGCTCGAGAGATCGTTTGAGCAGAAGTTTCTTTGAGCGGAATTGCCTCAGCCCAGCGAGAAAACCTATCGATCAATGTTAGACAGTATTTGAAACCGTCGATACAACTCAATGGACCTATTAAATCCATGTGAACGTGTTTAAATCTCCCGTCTGGGGGTACAAACTGAGCTGGATTGTTTTTGACGTGTCGGGCTATTTTTGATTGTTGGCAGTCCAGGCATTCCTTACACCATTTCTTTATGTCCTTATGCATGCTCGGCCGCACATAGCGTTTTCTAATGACCTGGTCTGTCACTTTGGCACTGCCATGAGCAGGTTGATGAAACATGTCAAAGATTTGTCTACGAAGGGACACTGGAATGTAGGGACGCAAAGCTTCGCCAGTTAAATCGCAGTAAATTTGATTGTGGTCCTTGCCCCATTCCATGCATTTGAGTGCTAGAGAATAGTCTGATGAATTTTTCATTATTTCTAATTCGGGATCCTCTTTTTGCAATTTTGAGAGCTCATTTAGATCAAACTCGAGAGGCATGCGAATTGATTCTACTCGAGACAGAGTGTCTGCCACAATATTGGCGGAACCTGAGATATGCTCAATTTGAGTGGTGAACTGCGATATATAAGAGAGTTGTCGGCGTTGCCGAGGAGATGCCTTATCCGCCCGTTGAAGAAAAGCGTAAGTTATTGGTTTGTGGTCTGGTAAGACCTTAAACTCCCTACTTTCAAGGAAAAATTTGAAGAATTTAATTGCCTCGTATACTGCAGTGAGCTCGCGGTCGTACGCGCTATAATTCAGCTGAGCTGAGTTGAACTTTCTGGAAAAAAATCCTAATGGTTTCCACGCTCCGTCTAAGAACTGTTCTAGGGTCGCTCCCATTGCAAAATCAGATGCATCAGTAACAACGCGAGTTTCAGCGTCTGATGCAGGATGACTGAGCAAGGCTGCGTCGCTGAGATTGGTTTTTACTTGGTTGAACGCATTTTCTGTCTCCATGGACCAGATAATTTCTCTTTTGTCGGTCTTTTTTGAACCCTGAGTGAGAGCGTGTAATGGTGCTTGAAATTTCGCTGCATGAGGTAAGCTACGTCTGTAGTGGTTCACCATCCCTAAAAATCTGCGCAATTCTACTACCGTTTTAGGTTTAGGGAAGTTTACTATGGCATTCACTTTTTCTATAGTTGGTTTACAACCTTCACTATTTACCAATTGGCCTAAAAATTCTATTTCAGTTTTACCGAATTCGCATTTAGCGAGATTAATTTGTAACGAAAATTCTTTTAATCTTTTTAATGTAATGCGCAGGTGATCAATATGCTCTGACGAATTGGATGAAGCAATGAGAATATCGTCTATGTAGACGAAAACAAAGTCTAAATCTGCTAAAGCGCGATTAATAAATCTTTGGAACGACTGGCTAGCGTTTCTCAAACCGAAAGGCATAACCAGGTATTCAAATAACCCGAAGGGTGTGATGACCGCTGTTTTCGGAATGTCTTCCGGGGCCATGGGTATTTGGTGGTAGGCTTTTAGTAAATCTATCTTTGAGAATATTGTTTTTCCCCTCAAGTTCACGGAAAAGTCGTGGAGATGTGGAATCGGATACCTATCCGGAATGGTGACAGCGTTGAGACGCCTGTAGTCTCCACAATATCTGAAATTTCCATCTTTTTTAGATACTAAGTGAATAGGGCTAGCCCAAGGGCTGCACGAAGGCCTACAAATACCTAGGTTAGTTAGCGTTTTAAATTCAGATTTGGCCGCTTGAAATTTTTCTGGAGTTAAGCGTCTAGCGCGTTCCGCTATCGGTGGGCCATTGGTTACAATGTAATGTAAAACATCTACGGATTTGTTTGTTTTGGTATTGACCGAGCCTGTGAGTTCAGGAAATTCTAATAGAATTTTGTAGTATTGACACGATTTGTCCAAAAGGCTAATCCCTACACCTGTAGAGTTCATTAAATCACCAACTATTGACTTGTTTGTCAACGGATCTATCAAGCACCGCCTCCGCACGTCCACCAAGAGACCGAAGTGTTTGAGCAGGTCTGCTCCTATAATCGCATGGGGAACCGCCGCGATGCAAAAATCCCACTCGATGAGTCGGTTTAATTTAAAATTGAGTTTTAAGCGTTTGTTACCGTACGTGTATATACGTGTGTTGTTCGCCGCAAACAATTTTAAGCCGGAGGGTTTAGCTTGTTATTTTTATGAACCGGTAACAGTGAAATTTCCGCTCCTGTATCGATGAGGAACGTTAGACCTGAATCGGTATCGCGAATATGGAGACGTTTAGAATTGTCAATGTCCTCCCCAACAGTCTCCGCGCGGGCAGGGTTGCTTAGTTTTCCGAGTCGTTTTGTCCGTTCCATGAGCACGGAGCTTTGCAAAATCGCGCTTTGCCCCCGAATTTACGGTGTACCCAGCATACGTCGGATTTGTCACTCTTCTTAGAGGATTTGTTATTTTGACGCGAATTGGATTTGGAACGATCCCGGTTTCTAGAACGGTTGCCGCTGTTTATGTTCTTTTCAATTTTACTTAACCGTATGGATAGCTGTTTTAATTGTTCGGTGATATCCGGAGAAACCGAATTAGTCGCGTTAGTCGCAGATACCGCCGCGATTTGCGTAGAGTTTATATCTAATGCTTCTACAAATTTGTCCGCCATTTCGGCTAATTTGGTTAAGTCGCTTTCGTTAGAGACTGACAAGGCTGCTCTACACGGCGAAGGCAATTGATCTAGGAACACGGTTTTAAGTACCTCTGAGGATGACGTGGGTCCTAAGGCTCGTATTCGCGACAGTATTAAGGATGGTTTGCCGCATGTGGACACTTGCCCTTTAATTAATTGGCGTAATCGCGTTTCAGCCGAGCTACCATATGTCGATATGAGCCTAGCCTTAACCAACTCGAAGATATCTTCTGGACGAGGGTCTCTAGTTATAAGGTCTTTAACGGCCTGAATCGCTTCTATGTCGAGTTTTTCGATTATAAAGTCTGTTTTGGTTGACGATACCGTTATACCTGCATTTTGTAAGGTTATTTCGGCCTGAACAAACCACGTGTCCGGATCTTCGTGAGAAAAGGTACTGATTTTAGGAACCCGGTAGCTTGCTGCAACATATCGAGCATCTGTAATTTCCGCGTTCTCGCTTTGCGGCCTATCGCGGTTTTCCATGAGCGTTTTTAATGCGGCAATTTGATCGCGTAACGCTGCAATTTCAGCTTCGCCCATTTCTGATGCGTCTGTATACTCACTGCTTAAAAAGTTTCGCGATGACATGCGAGTTACAATCCTCGCGTTAACTATCTTGCACACGCAAGTGCATTACAATTTGCTAAAAAAATTCCTAACCTCGCAGTCCGAGACGATTTAAATTAAATTGAATTTACTTAAATTTCACTAAAATCTAAAATAAATAAGTTTGTATGATTCGTGTTACTTACACGCTAAAAAGTAATTTTAAGAATTTTATTATTCATAAATTTTTATTTATTCGATTCGAAAGTAATAGTTATGTTTTTATTATGCTAAATAATGATTCTTATTAATTATTGGTTATACGCGAAACAAAAATATATACACGAGCTGAATAACACGAATTTGTTATTTTCGATGTTTTCAATTCTCGGAACTCACTACCCTTAACTTCAAAATAAAAACAAATATGGCGCTTGCACGGAATTTTGCCGCTTAGGTTTGTACTGCTGTATGCGTACTTTGTCCTCAAGGACACGCGTGAATGCGCTGTTTTTCTTTCGCACGAGATACCTGACGGAGTTAACGGTTTTCTTGAAGACGTTGTCCACGTATGCGGAGGATGCGATGATGGACGTCGAAGTCGATGACCTTACGCAATCCCCTCGTTCTGAAAAAGGCGCCGGTGCCGTTGGCTTCGCGCAATGTTGTTTTTCTGCAGGTAAGGCGCCGGTGCCGATGGCTTCGCGCAATGTTGTTTTTCTGCAGGTAAGGCGCCGGTGCCGATGGCTTCGCGCAATGTTGTTTTCCTGCAGGTAAGGCGCCGGTGCCGATGGCTTCGCGCAATGTTGTTTTCCTTCTCCAGTGATATGATGGTTCTCGCGCCCTGAGTTCAGGACGTTCCTGTTGTTTTTTTTTTTTTAGACACTCACGCCGGCGTGCCTGCACGCGAGTGCTCGATGACCTCTGGTCTTGAGTTAACCGGACAGTCTTCTCCTGGGACGCCGATCACGTCGGAGTCACCAATTTGTGGGGTTAGTGTGCTGCTTTATATATATATATATATATTATCTGACGAGCCCCACACTCGCCGAGATTCCCAGGAAAAGCCTTCTCGTCTTCACAGGAAAAGAGAACAACAATGGAATTCCTTGATTCACGAAAAACTTTATTAAATCTTACGAGAGACGTCCGTCTCGGAATTATCAATACAAAAACTTTTGTACAAGACGTCTGTCTCGGTTCGAGTCTTCGAACGGTCTATTCGTTCGCGCGTCGACTTACTCGCTTTCGCTCGCTTGCCCCCGCTCTTACTACGGTACTCAAGCGGGTGCTATTCCCCACAGCATCACCTATACCTTTCTCTCTCGCACAAAGTCAAATCCTTAGTTCCCTTCTGCACCACCAGACTAGCGCCACCGTCAATTCTCCACGCAACCTCTGCCACCTACTCATAGGTCATGTTCTCCTAATCCTTTCCCAATAGATTCATGCGTTTCGCGCCACAATACGTTATATTAATAATAATCTTATGCATTATGAATTGTATAATGCCGCTAATACTTGTTATTATAACATTTATTTAATATTAAGTTACATATACGAATTAATGTCTTTCCACGAACACACTCATGTTTACAAAACTGACTCTCGATTCCGTTAATATTACTATTTAAATATCTTCTTACTCGAATGACTAACGTGTTTGACAATAGCATGACTTCACAAAATTGCAATAGTATACACCAAATCACATAAATAAGTACGTCATCAAAACATTCGCCAAGACAATCAAGAGACGCCGAAGATCTCATCAGTTTGCTGACAAAGCCCCACCTCCAACCAATAAGCGGATTCGCAGCCCCATCCGCACACCACCAAAAGGCCGCCCACAGCCAATCAAGAGCAGCTCCGCCTTCAAGAACGGCGTACCACAAGATGCGCAGCAGTCGTTCCCCTCCATACCACCTCGAGAGGAGACGCGCATCAACAGTCAGTCGAGGAGAGTCGTAGTCAGTCGATCGAGCGGACTCGAATAAGTCGGTCTTCATACTCTCACATTTATAAGAGATTGTATCTTCGCGTATATTCAACTACGTTAAATTTTGTACCTCAATTCGGACAATAATTACTGTTGTTTTAAATTCGTATCTATTTGTCAAAAGCTATTAATTCTGTGAAATATATTTATGCTATTTTAAATAAATTGAGTGTAAAATATAAATCTGTGATCTCGTAATTGATTTTATCCGGACTTCCATCCACTATCCCGTGTTTCACAAACTGTTGCGTTCACTCTCGAAATCAATCTTCCCGTCATCGTCGTTTTGGACTTGTTTCGACTCACACATCTTCGTCGTCCTGGATTTGGCTTGGAGGAAGCCGAAATCTTCTCCTGGTGACAGCTGCTGCCCTACCAATTCACCCTATACACCCTTCACTGGAACTGCTAAGACCTGCCTTGCTCTACCACGGTTCTCGTCAGTAAAAGTTAAGTAAAGTTATTTAGTTCATTCTTCCGTTTACAAAAATCAAAATCAGTAAAATCATAACTTTAATTTTTTTTTATCTGTAAAATTATCCGGGACACAACAGTTGTATGGAAATCGAATTCCGATTTCCAACAACAACAGGTAAAACGATGCTATTCTTTCCTAAAATGGACCGCGGAAAGAAAATTAAACGTGAGTCCGCGAGAATTCGTATCTTGAAATACGACTCGAAGGAAGACGGAGGAACAAATAAATACGCCGGTTAGATAGATATAAATCAACACGAGTTGAAAATAGGTTAACGATTAACAGATTTATTGAGATAAAAACAAATAATTAAATTCAATAACATTTATTATTATATTCGAGGTCTTTATGCGCACGTAGGTTGAGTCGAAAACATCGACTCAACACGAGAGGGGAAAGGGGTACGCGAACTAACTAACTTAAAAATATTCGCACGATCGCGTTAAATAAAACATATAATAATTATCCGCGCGAAAGTGGTACCACTTACTTTGATTTCTTTCTTCGATTTACGAGTACGAAATAACGAAGTAATCCCTCTCTCTCACTATCCTTTTCCTGTTGGATTGGAAAATGTCGGTGGGAGTATCCCTCGACCACCGATCAATCCGTCTCGTGCGTACGTCTCGAAAACTGCACACAAAAAATGCACCGGAAAACACTACCCGAGTATCACGATCAAGTCTATACAGCGCGTCTTTACACGTGTTGTCACGATCTCTCTAAACTCGGTAGGCCTGCGCACGCGACTCTCTCCCGAATTCTGACTATCATTGCGCGGGTATCAGCCGTTCGCGTCATTGGCTATGCCTATATCTATATATAGCGCTCGTGTTTACCTACCTAATTTGTATAATGGTGAGTGAATATCACTTACCATTACAATATATTTAAGTAATGTTAACAATTAACAATTAAGGACCTTAGGGTACAGTTTGTTTACCAAGGACCTATAATATTTTAGAGGTACAAGTAACAATTGTTAACATTATATGTGCAATTATAAATAAATAAATAATTACATAAATACAAATATAGTTGGTTGTACTTATAGTGGTGATTGTCAAGCAAGGACCGAAAGGTACAGCTTCATTATTATCAAGGACCGAAAGGTACAGATAAGAATTATCACTGTAGGTTTATAGATAATAGTACTTAAAATACATACTTATATCGATGGTTTTCAAGCAAGGACCGAAAGGTACAGCTTGATTATTATCAAGGACCCAAAAGGTACAGATAATAATCATTAATATAAGTTTATAATAGTTGTTGGTATACTTTTAATTGGTGGTTGTCAAGCAAGGGCCGATAGGTACAGCTTGATTATTATCAAGGACCCAAAAGGTACAGCTAGTAACCATTAATTTGAGTTAAACTACAGAAATTTAGTTTATTTTAATTAGAATAAAAATTAATAAATTACAAATATCTGAATGCACATTTAAATAAATGATATAATTATATACAATTTACTAACAATAAATCAACCAAGGACCTCTCGGTACAAGTTGATACAGATTTTTTTTTATATATATATATAATTAACCAAGTACCTTATAAATAAGATACAAGCTAATTTTATTTTTTTTTTTAATAACAAATTAAAGGATTTCAATTACTAACTAATATATTTAAATGAATTAATATCGGGTAATAAATAATATTAGAGGATAAATTAAAATTAATACAATAAATACGTGTTTGACCTGTCCTTAGCTATAGCATTAATTTGTTGGCTAAAAAGCGGAATTAGTTAGTTAGTTACCCCTAGACGTAACACAACCGTTAATCAGCCAATCAACCAACCAACTAGCCAATACGCCAATCAACCCATCGAGAATCGATCGGACTCGTCGTTGCACCTAGTACCCTATCATTTCTCTCTCTCGTACCTAAAGTATCGAATAAATCTAGCATTCAAATTACATCTGAATCCTACCATTCTTTCATCCCAATCCTCCTTCGCCTAAACTCACTAGGTTTCGCCCGAGTGAGCCAACGGTTACCCACTAGAATTCGGAAACACTGACCCTTCACACGTAACAATACAAACAATGAATTTTTTACATTTTTCTGTAAACTGAAAAAAAACAATATTATTACCTACAATTTATTAACAATTTTTGACAAACGGAATAATAATAAAGTTTTTAACTAAGAAAATAATAATAAGTATACATTATTATTATTATTATTATTATTATTCCCAAAAACATTATTATTCCCCAGTAATAGATAATAATTATAATGATAAATCTCAATAATTTTACTAAATAACTGTGGTGATGCGAGTCACACTCGTTTCCACCAACAAGTTATTTTTATCAAATTATTATTAAATTCTGACTAACAATTAAAACATATTTTCCCTACTTCTTTGCTCTTACTAGCATTAACAATTATTAAAATGAAACATTGCCTAATAACAATTATTTCATGAAACGACTGTGAAGAAGCGTGTTTTCCTCATTTCACTCACAATTATTTTCATGAAATTTTTATAAAACGCTAATTCTTACACTCTAACACTTTTCCCTGGTCCTTTGTAACATTTATAATTACTTCCTATAATAAAACCAATCTTTTCATTTATTCAAACTCCTTAAAAACCCTTGACAAGGTGAAATCTAACATTACCTGTCAAAATCATCTTTTTTCATTTCTATTATTTATTCTATCTTTGATTTAAATCAAGATCACATCTCAGGTCAAATATTGATGAAATTTTTTTTTGTTTTTTGAAATGGGGTTTCTTTGTTTTGACTGTAAGACCAAAATAATTGTTTTTGTAGTTTGGCATATAGGTAGTATCGAATACGTCAAATTCAAAACTTATGTATTAGGCTCTGGATTGCTAATATCACAGTTGCAAAATAGGTAATTGTTGAAATGGCAAAAAATTCTAATCAGTATTTACAAACTTTCTTCAATTTAATATATACTACAAAAGATCAACCCATTTTTGTCAAAAATGGAAAAAAGCAAAAACACAAGCGGAAATTTTATCTGCTTTTTATTTTATAATAAAGTTAAGTAAAAAAATTTTTTTAGAAACTAATAATAAAAAATAATAGGAATATATTATAAAGTCCAGAATTTTTATTATAATAATGTTTAAAATTATTACTAAACGTTATTATTTTTTATTAATTAAATCGTTGTTATTTTTTTATTTTGATATTCTAATTACATACCAAAAGATGATATTATACTTATCTTTCATGTAAGAAACTGTTAATAAATGTTGGTAATAATCTGTAATTTAAAAAATCAGTCATTATTACTTTTTGTTTAACTTCAGATAATTTTTTAATGATAATGTAATGTCGGCTAGTTTTTCTTCCTTTCTACATAAATATATATATATATATATTTTTGTTTAATGCATTTAGCCCATGAATAGAATTTTCTTAGCATACTTTACGATTTCCTTCTAGGATGAGATTTGGTAATTTGACCGACTCTTTTCCTCGAAGGGTCGTAAAAGTAAAAGTAAAATAAAAAAAAACCTTTTGGGACCACCGTGCGGCCACTTGACATCCTTGCATGGATTAAAAAAAAAGTACGTTACAAAGTTTGACAATCGTCTGGAAGTAATAAATGGCTAGACGAGTGTCAGATTTTTCCCGAAAAACCGTTATGGTCGTAAAGATAAAATGCGTCTGCGTTGCATTTTTCTTTTACTTATGTCACAAAATTCCACTTTCACTCTTAACAATTTTAGAATATATTTAGAATATTTGATACATTTATTTCATATATATGTATATCAAAGTAAATAATTGATATTGTGAAATTATGAATGGTTATAGATTTATAAGAAAATAATAAAAACAAATAAATATAAGTATATATACATGAATTTAAGCATATATTGTATGCATATTTAACTGATTTTATTGAAATTTTGTTCAACTTTTTACTTTAAATTGCTTATTATATTTATAACAGCTTTAAATAACTATTATATGTTGTTTTTAATAAAATAATTTTTGAATTATGTTTTAAAAATCATTCATAACTTTTCAAATTAGTTATTATTAAAACAAATAATATAATGTTGTTTTATAGAGATATAGTGATTATAAATATGTATATGTATATATATATATATCATGTAACTATTAGTCAACTTTAATACTTAATATTAAAGTTGTAATTATGTTTAATAATTTTAAATATTAATAAGAATATTGTTAATAATTAATAGAATGTATAATAGTTAAAATAAATTACATGTATATATGTGTTTTATATATATGTCATGTATTTCAAAATGATAATGAAAAACTATTATATTCTTTGTAGTTATTACATTTTTCTATAGAAATTAACTTAGATTATTTTTAAGTAATAACTATATTTTATAATAATTTGTAGTTAATTTTAAGTTGTAAAAACATAAATGCTACATGTATGTAATAAAAAAAAAACATATGCATGTGACATGCATGTTTCTTTTATTATATAAGTTTATACATTATATAAATATTAATAAGTTTAAGAATAACATTATTATATATGTTTACCGTAAACAACCCGCGTAAAAATATAAACTATTGCCACTATATTGCCGAGCAATGGGCAATAGCTATTGCAAACATATTGCCAATATGTTGCCGCGACAATTGGCAATGTATTGCCAATATATCTCCAAAGGTACAATCGCCCATATATATTTACCAAATATTGGCAATAGTTACTATCTTACCTTTTGTAAACTATTACCAATATGTTGGCCATAGTTCATAAATTTAAAAAAAAAATAAAAAAAAATATTAGCCAGCCGCGGGATTTGAACCTTCAATCTTTAGATCCGAATGCTGACTCTTTACCACTGAGCCATTTTGTTATTTTGTTCGGAATCTGGGAGAGTGCAGATATTAGAGGAAAAATTTAAGTTTTTAGATATCATGAAATCTATTATATCGGGTTTGCATTGTTTGTTGTAAGGATAGTGAGTGAAGTTCGTTGGGGCGTGAATGTAAAGTTGTTTATTAATGCAATATTTACTGAGCATTATTTACCGAGTGCGTTTATAGTGCGACTCCCCCAGCGCGTATGTTTAGCGTTAAAGTCACCGGCGGCTATTACTGTGTCGGCTGTTTTAAAGATTTTATCGTAGTCGTTTTTGTTGAATTTAACAGTAGGTGAGTTATAAGTAGCTATTATCGCGATGTCGGTTCCGCGGGTTTTGATTTTAATTGCCGTTGCTTCTAAGTTTTCAGTATTTAAGGGTATATTATAATGCTTTAGGCTGTTTTTAACTATTACCGCGGTGCCCCGATTTATGTTATTTTTATAGACAGTGTAGTTTCGTAGTTTAAATGTACTGTTGTTTTTTAAAAGTGTTTCGTCAAGTAGGCAAATGTCAATGTTTTTTGTGTGTAATAGTGTCTCTAGTTCGAGTTTTTTGTGTGTTAGTCGTCCGTTGGCGTTGCAAGCACAAATGGTTAGTTGTTTATTTGGTGTATTATTCATGGTCCGGTTTTTTGTTTATTGGATGCAACCGTGAGGGCCGAGTTTAGAAGTTTTTGAGTTATTACCGCGACTTGGATATACGCGTCGTTTATTGAGATTGATCCCGAGGAGATACTGATAGAGAGGTTGGTTGCCTCCCGCAGTATTTCTAACAGCGCGGTTGCGTCTTCCGGGTTGACGGGTTTTTTATCGTTTTTAATGTTATTTTCATTTTTGTGTTTGTTTTGTAATGATTTAAATTTAAATATTGGTATGTTCGTTGGTGATTGGGTTTTAGGTTTAACCGGTAATGCGGGAAAATGACCTCCATCGTTTAACGGAATGAGTTTAGGTTTTTCAGTATTTTTATTATTGCTGTTATTGCTGTTAATTTTAGTGGGTTTTGGCTTTATTCGCGTAAGATTGTTTTGTTGCTTTATAGGCTGGACAGCCTTTGTTTGAGTACAATTTTCCAAGATATAATTTTTAGAATCACTTGATTTAATAAAATTCCGAATGTATAATAATATTAACGCAATAACATAATTAGTTCTTTTATATCATAACAAATTTTCATTGGCAAGTGAGCACAATTAGTACAATCAATTTTACGGTATTTCTGTTGTGTCAATACACTGTTTGCACTTAAGTTAAAATTACTTTGTTCATACTGTAGAAGTGACTTTGTTACCTTGGCTTGAACCGCCACGGTAGATTCTACCATACTTTTCAGCCGAATCGACTGTATTTTATTTTCGTGCTGAATATAGCATTCCCTGTCAAAGTTTACAAAAAAAGGCTAAAAAATTTAATGTTTTTTCGAAAATTGTTAAAATAAAATAAAGTTTAATCCTACATTCAGGGACGGAACTGAACATACATGAATACACTAACACATATCCAATAATTTTATTTTTATATAGTATACTTGTATTTTACAGAATTATGGCTGTGAAGAGGTTAAGCAGAATGACACCGAAAGTGATGAAATACTCAATAGGAAACAAATTGCTCAGGAAATTATCAATAAATCTGAAAATTTACCTCACAATGTTGTTTGAAAAATGCTAAAGTGGACGAAGAAGTCAAAGAAAATGAAATTATCAATACCTGTTCAATACAACAAAATATTCAAGAAATTGAAAGTGATGTAAATGATAATTTAAGGCAGGATACTGTAATGGGTGATAAAGACAATGTGGATTTAATGCAAGAAGCTGGAATAGTAATTCGTAATACACAGTTTGACATGATGAACGAGGTAAATTAATTTAATAAAACTTATACAATTTTTTACACTTTTGACTTTTATTTTGTTTATAAAAATTTACTGCACTTTTAACTGAAACATGGTAACGTATATATAACATTTACAGTTTGTATGCAGAAGAAGGGAAGTATGCGATTGGGATAAGGATTTGTATATAGACTTAAAAGATGAAACCGACACAGAAGTAGATATCTGTAAAGCTCGCAATTTAAAAGAGTTTAAGTGTAGCGCAGAATTTCTTAGCGGAATTAATGTTCCCGTTGATAAATCACGTGGTGAAATTTTTTTAATGGTTCTTCAGCACAGTTTAAAATATAATTTATCTTTTAGTGAAATATGTAGTATATTAAAAATGATTAATACTATGTTTTCACGTGATATATTACCATATACGCAGCACCGATTAGATAATTATATATTGAAAACAGATAACACCTTAGAGTTTTACGGGTATTGTTCGAATTGCTCTAAAAATTTTGGAAAAATTGACAATTTACAATGTTCCATAACATGCAATGTCTGTTCAGAAGTAATTTCTTTCGAGGGTCCGTCATCTCAAAATATATTCGTAATTATTGATCCTTCAGAAAATATAAACTTATTATTAGAAGAAAATGATGACTATTACGAATATGTATTTAATGAAAGACAATATAATGGTGTTATACGAGACATATACGATGGAAAAATGTATAGATCATTTAAAAAACATTTACCAGTACAAACAAGACATAGTTATATTACAGCTACTTTCAATACTGATGGGGCTCCGCGATTTGAATCCTCCCAACAGTCTATTTGGCCTATTTATTTACAGATAAATGAAGTTCCCATTGAAGTAAGAGTCAATAGAATAATCATCTGCGGCTTATGGTTTGGCAAAAATAAACCAGAAATGACGGCTTTTTTGCAACCATTCACAAATAATATGCTTCGACTATCGAAAAAGGGAATCACATGTACTATTAATAATAAAAAGATGCACATTAAATTGTATCCTCTTATATGCTGTGTGGACTCAGTAGCAAAAGCTCCTATGCAAGGATTAAAATTATTCAATGGAAAAAATGGTTGCGCTTGGTGCTTACATCCAGGGGAGTGGTATGAAGGTAGTATTAGGTACCATACTTTTCAGTCTGTTGCAGAAAGTAGAAATAATCGAGATATGTTGAAACATATGGTGCAAGTCACTAACGACGATTCTGCTGATGATGTTTACGGTGTAAAATATGCTTCACCGTCAATAAATTTGGCTTATTTTAATTTAGTGAAGGGATTTGTGCCTGATTATATGCACTGCTGCCTTGTTGGCGTTGGAAAACAAGTTACTTTGGCCCTTTTAAATACTGTAACATTGTCATGGAAAGAGCTTAATAATATTCTTGTAAACATTAAATCTCCTCATCAAGTCAGTAGAGCCAGCAGGTCTTGATGAAGAAAGGTCAGAAATGAGCGATTGGAAAGCAAAAGAATGGGAGAACTTTATTTTGCATTACAGCGTCCCATTATTTCAAATGTGCTTAAATCAAAGCTTATTAGAGTACTGGATTTTATTCGTGGATAGTATGTACATTTTGTTAAAAACTGAAATAACGCCCGAAGAGCTGAATAAACCCGGAGATACATTTTCAGCGTAAAACACGGTGAGAGCTAGTCACCTTGCTTCTTAATGCAGTAGCAGCATAAACATTGGCCCCCTCCACCGTCTAATACGCGACGCTCCAGCTACAGGAACGATGAGCTACACTGTTTTACAGTGAACGATAGTTTTGTCTTTTCCGTGTATAGGATACATTGAAATAGTTGGTGTCGCCACCGTCAAACAGCAAGCTTTTCTAGTGGGCACCGTCTTTAATTATGAAAATGTCTCTCCGTGAAGTTAATGAAAAATTATTCTCGTTTGTATTTTTAACAGGAAAATATTTTTCAAAGAAAATGATGACCTACAACATACATCAGCTCCTTCACATTTCAGAAAGAGTTATGAATTGGGGTCCTGTTTATTGCCATTCTACTTTTTCGTTAGAATCCGCAAATCATGATACGCTTCAAGCAATACATAGTGCAAAAGGTGTGAATCTTCAAATCATTCGTTATATGAATATTCAACACAGTATTTACAGCTTATTAAAGGATATCAATACACATGCATCAACTTTAGTACTAAATTATATTGAAGAACTGTCACGAAAAAAAATAATAAAAAGCTCTAAAATTTCCTCCGTAACATATTTAGGAAGCCCAAAACTAATGTGATTCATCGATTGATCTGATTGATCGACACACAGAAATACGGATTCTCTATGAACACGACGGCTCCTATTCATAAAGTCCTATCTCAAAAATTAATTAAAAAATGTCCTAACTCAAGAATAATTCTATAAAGTCTTAACTGAAAAGAAAATTCTATAAGGTCCTATCTCGGAAGTCAATTTTATAAAGTCCTATCTCAAATGCAATTGAATAAAGTTCGATCATAAGAGTCAATTTTTTAAGCCCCCCCCCCCTTTCCTTTAATACACTTTCTCTTAACTTCATAAAATTATAATAATATTGATAATTTATATAATTTGAAAACTATTATGACAATATAATTTGTATTATATTATATTATTTATATTATATTATATTATTTATATTATATTATATTATTTATATTATATTATATTATTTATATTATATTTATTTATATTTGTTTCTCTTTAAAAAATTGCCGTTCTCATAACATTGAAAAGGTAACATTTTTTATTCAAATATCACAATGTCAAAACTGAATCTAAAAAAAGTTGCGGCAGATTCAGGCCCATCTCTGTCGTCAAGTACATTGTAAATGTCTTACTTTTTTATTTTCTTTTTAAATGAATTACTTATATATTTTGACCTCTTAAATAATTCTACTTATATAATATATAGTATATATATATGGGGTATTCCACGTGAAGTGGTCCAATCAATATTTTAAAATGCCCCAAATTTTGGGTACACATTGCAAATGTTTTTCAGAATACAGAAAAAAATTTTTAGGTACTGGAATTTATTAGTTCAAAAGTTATTCTAACCTCAAAAAGTGAACTTTTTCCAGTTTTTTTCAACACCAGCTGGGTTCATCGCTATTTAACTCAAAATCTATCAACTTTTACTATAGAACATTATATGTAACATTCGTTGCTAATTATGTCTAGAATTTATCCATCTGGGTTAGAATGTCTAATTTCAAGGTAAATGTTAGATAAACTACATGTCAATATTCAACTTGAAAAAAATCTAACTTCGCCACAATTGATTTTTTTATCCAAAAATCTAAAAGAAAGCTTGGAGCAATACCTTTCAAATGATCTGTAGCATTTTTATGGCCTTCAATTCTGTAAAAAGTTATGATGATTTAAAGAAAGACGAAATTTTTTTAAAAATTTAAATGGGGAATACCATGTTAATTTTTGTGAATTTTTTGTCTTTCTTTAAATTATCATAACTTTTTGCAGAATTGAAGGCCATAAAAATGCTATAGACCATTTGAAAGGTATTGCTCCAAGCTTTCTTTTGGACTTTTGGATAAAAAAATCAATTGTGGCGAAGTTAGATTTTTTTCAAGTTGAATATTGACATGTAGTTTATCTAACATTTACCTTGAAATTAGACATTCTAACCCAGATGGATAAATTCTAGACATAATTAGCAACGAATGTTACATATAATGTTCTATAGTAAAAGTTGATAGATTTTGAGTTAAATAGCGATGAACCCAGCTGGTGTTGAAAAAAACTGGAAAAAGTTCACTTTTTGAGGTTAGAATAACTTTTGAACTAATAAATTCCAGTACCTAAAAATTTTTTTCTGTATTCTGAAAAACATTTGCAATGTGTACCCAAAATTTGGGGCATTTTAAAATTTTGATTGGACCACTTCACGTGGAATACCCCATATATATATATATATATATATTATATGATATATATTTATAATAGATCCAATTGGCAGAATATTTACCCTAGTAGAAAAGTGAACATTTTTTGGTTAAGTGAAACGTTTTTTCGGGCATTAATGTACGATTTATGGCCATTTTAATGGCAATGGCCAATTTCTTGTCTAAAAAACGTTTCATAAATGCTCCAATTTCCACCTGGATACAAAATTCAAATTTTAATATTTTTTATATACTTATAAAATCTCGATAACGAGGTTAATGAAATATAATATATTCGGTAAAAGTGTACTCTTTACATGAGCATTATTATCCGATTCTGCATATATATTTATATTTTTAGATAAAGGTGTAAATATTATTTTTATAATTTATTGTTTTTATTAAAAAACTTATTGTTTAATGATTTTGTAGCTTTCAAAATTTGAGATGAGATAGGACTTTATAGAACTGACTTTTTCAGATAGGACTTTATAAAATTGTACTTCTGAGATAGGACTTTATAGAATTATAATTAAGATAGGATGATATAAAATTTTCTTTAAGAAAGAACTATATAGAAATGACTTCTGGTATAGGACTTTATGAATAGGAGCCGTCGAACAGTTATGTATTTATGAAAGAGTTGTGAAGAAAGGCTGCCCTTTAAACATCACAGAATAGAATAAACGTTCGCAGTGATAACAGTTTCACTGTATTGATTGATGAAACATTTATTAGAATTCTATACTTTATTATTGATAACAAGAATGACAAA
Organism: Theocolax elegans; assembly: GCA_026168455.1. NCBI lineage: Eukaryota > Metazoa > Arthropoda > Insecta > Hymenoptera > Cerocephalidae > Theocolax > Theocolax elegans. The sequence continues at coordinate 2,693,321 of CM047431.1, forward strand.
GAAGTTACGCTTTGTAATATTGTTAGTACATTATTGTTTATAACTGATGGTATAATCATTGTTCGTAAAATTGGAAGCGAAGTCGTTTGCGTAGATACTAATAAAATTGAAAAGGTTTGTGTTTATATTGAAGTGCGAAATAATTCATATTTATCAATATTGCCAAACCTATATCATTATTAAATATTATTATATATAAATAGTAAATATTGTATTGTGACGTCCCACGCAGACGTCTACATTATTAAAAGTATTCATTTTTAATAATTTTGATTTTATTCTGATATATATATGCACTCATAAAAATTAACCTATAAAGCCTTTAAATAAATTTACAAATTTTGCTCAATCAGTCGTTACACACAGTGATGTCGGTCGCTGACCTGCGAACATGCCGATTAGACAATTGTTAACTACTCTCACCTACGCCGAGTCTGAATCACGTTTATCGCTGATTGGCCCGCGACTCTCATAGGGTTCTAGAACATTCGCGAGTCCATCTTTCATTCGAGTTTTTATAAACCCGCGAATGCACCATCTAACGCCTTTAGTCTTCAGACTTGTTCTTGAATCTCGCGAGACTCGTGGTAACAATGAGCAAAGTGCCCGCCGTTTTAGATTACGGCGTAGGTATATTGTGAAATTCATATACAGAATTTAAAAGTATATAAAAGCTTAAAATATAAGGGATCATCACCATGCTTGCCCTTTTAAGCTAATCGTGATATAAGATATATAGATCATTTGGAGGCTACTTCAATTTAGAGTTTCACCAAGGTTTCTAAATGAGTAGTTAGATTTGTATAAATTCATTCGCGACATATTTTTCTAACAGAGATTCATTAAGGTCTCTAGAAAAATATATAAAACCTAGAATTATATTGAAAGAAAATAAAACTCGAATTTGGCCACGAAGACTATTCGTGTAATTTTTAATCTTATGTTAAAATAAAAGGATTAAATAAATAATCAAATAAACACAAAACTGCTATCTCAATTTCATTAAATAAACCTAAAGTAACTGATAAACACAATATCTTCATCAAAAAGTATTAACACAGGATAAACGTGACACATCATCTACATGCAAGTACAGAATCATCGACTTCATAAAGTTACGCCTATTGGAACGTCACGCGTGACGCTTGCAAATATACATAACAACTTTGAGTAACGTTACATATAACGTCAGGAGAACCTAGTTATACGTTGTATGACTAATGTGACGTCACGCGTAACTACAACATCATCTACACACGTGACAAACGTTACGTGACGCGTAATATAGAAGGGTTACGTGACACGTGCTATAGAAACGTTGCGTGACGCGTGATATACAAACGTTACGTGACGCGTAATACACAAACGTTACATGACGCGTAGTATACAAAGCGTGACACACCATAATCGTGACTTATAAGAACTAAGAGGCTCCGGAGCTGACAGTAGTTTCAGATTAAAATAAAAATAATTTAATGTTAAGGTGAACTACTCACGCCTGACACCGTCTTGATAAGCCGGGTTATAACATTTTGCCATCCCTTGTGGGGAACTACTATTTGTTTCTTAATAACTCTATTCAATTTTTAATCGAGTTATCAATAAGTCACATAATTTATCATTAACTTTTGAAGATATACAATTTAGATTAATTGTTAAAATAGCAACAAATAACAACTCTACACATACTCCAACAATGGGATCGAATAACGTACCTCAGGAAGGAGAAAGGTTCGCTGATTTTGAAGTAAATCAGACCAGATTATATATGAACAACCTGAATCTATCGAACGACACATTAATAAACATGTGTACCAATTACGCTTTACAATCAGCTATTGCACATATTCCATTTTTCGATGCATAACATGCCTCTAAAAGAATTTTTACAAGATGTAGAAAACGGGCAACAATTTCTCACTCCCACTCAAGAAGGGTTATATCTACGCACCGTAATATCAAAAATTAAAGGAAAAGCTCGCAAGTCGTTAACAAGTGTACCTATACAAACTGTTGACAAGTTAGCAAATCATTTAAAGAAATTATACGCACCTGTAAAAACTTATTGACAACTTTTGCACGAATTAGCAACCATCCAAATGCGACATAACGAATGCGTCACGGACTTTCACGCCCGAATAATGTCATTATTAAATCAAACATTATCCAAAGGCCGAGATGAATTACGTCGAGATCCAGACGAAGTAAAACCGTATATGGAACATGCTGCAAAAGAATATTTTATGAAAGGTTTACCCGACGAATGGGAGTTCAGTGTTTCGGTAGTAAAACCCAAGACACTAAGTGAGGCAGTGGAAGTCGCCATTGGTTTAGAAAAGATTCAAAAGGAAATGGGGGGAGATCCCTCCTATGTACGTTACATGCGTGATACTACACCTAGAAATATTCAAGATACCAAACAAGACTATGATCGTGTTCGATCAACTAAAAGAATGGATATGAACGATCCAAAAATTTTTCAACGCCAAAATGTCCCTTATTACTACAACAGGAGCGACACAAATTACCCACGCACTAGTATAACTGCTGATAGAAAGTTTAACGCTCCACCACAATTAAGTTATGGAAATAGTTCTAAATTTGCAGAAAATACAACAGATGTCAACACTACTCAGAAATCTCACAATGATCAACCAAGTAGCATACTAAAAAGACCGGATTTACCGTTTCGAAGAAACAAAATGACAAATGGAAATCATAGTCACGCTAACCAACAATCATATAATATGGCTAATTTCGCAATGCAACCGTTCCAAAATCAACCATTTTTCGGCTTAAACTCAATGAACCAACAAACTTTCCAATTAATCCCGGACACGCCGAATCAACCATACAACCAACAGAGTCAGTCAATGCAACCAACATATTATATGATGTGTCAACAACCTATGACACAACCCTTCGATTCTAACTTTTTCCATAATCCTAACATGGGACATAACGCGTTACGCGCTATACCAGTAACTCCAGCTGAATATCAACTAGCAAAATTAAATCCAAATAACAAACCTGAGCATTCAAACTACACCGGGGCTCATCGTCAGAGTGCAACAATGAGCAACCCGCGAAACCCACGCGCTCAAGTGCAATTCGCGCAAGCGACAGAATATACTGCATTGGAAACTCCATCGGCAAATGCAGAGTGATAAAATTAAAAACCAGCGACTTAAGTAATGAAGAAGGAAACTTCGTAGTTGATTCAGCTGCAGAAGTCAGCGTTATACGACGAGCAGCTATAAAACCTTCGTTAATAATTGATACTAGTCATATAATTACTATTACCGGAATATCAGATCAAACCATCAAAACACTGGGAGCAGTTACACTAAAGTTATTAGACTCGGAACATATCTTTCATGTATTACCGTCAACCTGCCCATTACATCAAGATGCAATCCTGGGACTTCCTTTCTTAAAGAAAGAAAGAGCCAAGGTAGATTTTGATCTTGAGACTATCGTGACTATCAGTCGCCCTACGGAGCCCATCCATTTTGAAAAAATTACGTGATTGAGGAAAAAACAGGAGTTGAAGAAGTCACCAATGTAGCGGCAGATATATTAAAAAGTGATCAAGCAAAACCAAAGTTGAACATGACAACATTTAAATCTGGCAAAAACAGAGTGTTGACATTACCGTCACGCTATCGTGTACCAATAAATATACCCGTCACTCCCGACTCAATTCAGAGAGAAGTATACATGAAACTAATCAATACTCCTCCAGGAGTATTCATAGGTGAAGCCGCCGTCACAAACTCAAAAGGAAAGTGTTATGTAATGGCTATTAATACTAGAAGTGATCCAATCGAAGTAGAAATCAAACCACAAGAGTTAACACCATTTGACGTGGGAGATTCAGAAGAATTCTTTGAAGACTCAGAATTTGAAGATATAACTGTTAAGTTAAACTTACAAGATAGGAAAGATGCAATCTTGGCAAAATTAATTAAACCAAGTCATAACAAAGAAGAGATACAGCAAATCACCGAAATAGTCAACTCATATCCATATCTCTTTCAACTAGAAAACGATCGTCCATCAACTATACATTGCACTAAACACAAGATAATAACCACCGATGAAAAACCTGAAAACACTAAACAATATCGTTACCCTCCAACTTTACACTTGGAAGTGAGGAAACAAATTTCCAGAATGTTAGAAGACGGAGTAATTCAACCTTCTGCTTCACCCTAGAACTCACCACTTTGGATAGTTCCTAAAAAAAGTGCTAATGATGGCTCAAAACGTTATAGATTAGTGATAGACTATCGAAAACTTAATAATAAGAACATTGATAATTCATACCCACTACCTCAAATTAGCGAAATTCTGGAAACGATGAATTTTTCTAAGAATTTTAGCGTGATGGACCTCGCTAACGGTTTTCATCAAATAGAAGTGGAACCATAAGACTACCCTAAAACAGCGTTCAGTTCTCCTTACGGACACTACGAATTCGTGAAAATGCCTTTCGGGCTCAAGAATGCCTCGAGAACTTTTCAAAGACTAATGGACCACGTGATGTTAGGATTACAAGGCATAGAAATATTCGTATACCTCGATGACATCATTATATTTGCCGATACATTAGAAGAACATAAGGATAAAGTATTTAAAGTTTGTGAAAGATTATTTTCCGCTGGTTTGCGATTACAAACCGAAAAGTGCGAATTATTAACACCAGAAGTCAAGTACTTTAAACGATTTACTAAAGAAAGGAACATCTTTCGTATGGACAGATAGTTACCAAGAATCTTTTGAAATATTGAAAAAGGCCCTATGTGAATCTCCCGTATTAATAAATTCTGATTTTAACAATCCATTCATTTTAACAACTGATGCTTCTAATTATGCCATAGGAGCAGTACTTAGTCAAGGTGAACTTGGGCAAGATCGACCCGTAGCATATATGTCACGGTGATTAAACAAACATGAAAGAAACTATTCTACCACTGAAAAAGAGTGTTTAGCTATAATAGCAGAAATAGAATATTTTAGGCATTATCTTTGGGGAAGACATTTTACTGTCATAGGAGATCATGAACCCCTAACAAGGATTGATTCAATCAAAGATCCAATGAGTAGACTAAATCGTTGGAGAGCGAGACTCAGAGGCTATCACTATACGTTTCGATATAAGCCAGGAAAACAAAATGCTAACGCTAACGCTTTGTCACGCAACGTACCTCAATTAGAAGAAACATCGGAGGCTCAAGCTCTACCAATCTCTATTCCTAAACAAACGAAATCTTCTCTAGCTAGACAAACAATAGCACAGAGAAACCTAATACGTGACGATCCAAATAAGGCTCAAACCCCGCCTGTCTTGACTACTCGAGGGAGAAAGAAAGGATCTATAAATGCTCTTTTACACCAAATAAAAGACATGGAAAAAGGCTAAGATGTAGGAAACAAACGCTGCAGGAAAAGATAAACAACGAGGTCCCGCCTTCAGTCCAGGAATATACATCATCTATGTCTTCTTTAACGACGAATATAGACAATGGACATGAGTTAGAAGTAAGTGCTCCACTGAGAGAAAAATCTTTCTTGCCTAGTCTAATAAACCCACCTTCAGAAACCAGCTCTGGTCACACTAAAACAATAATGGAGTCGGAACAGGAACATATTACTGGAGACAGCGAAATAGAAGACGTAACGCGTGACGAAGACGTTACTGGTGTTATCAGTCCTATATTTACGTACAAACCTCTAGATTCGGATAGTTCATTCGTGTTACCTAAAACTTTTCAAAGAACTGTCGATGACTACGATACTTCCGACGAAGACGAAATACTTAATCCGAAGTTTCAATCAACTCGCAGATCTAACTTCTATCAAGGAGAAGAAAACACTGAAGAAGAGTCGGAAACAGACTTAGAAGAAGAGATACAACCAAGCAATTTCCAACCAGGCGAAACGCAAAAATTTGTAGACGAATTAAAAGATTCATATTTCTGGATGGACTTAATCATAACCAAAACTCAAGATCAAACTAACAAAGAAGAAAATAAAGAAATAGAATCCCCAGAAAATCCAGAAGATTTTGATATCTCAGACGGTTACGAATTAGATTGGGAAGGCGAACAAGGACGAAGCAAAACCTCAGGAGTTTCTAAAAAGATACCTGTGCCACCAAAGATCATAGAAGAATGGCTCGAAACATCTAGAAGAGAAAGAATGAGTCAAGTTACACCTAGCTTAACAAATATCACGAAGAAGTCATCAATAAAAGGTCCGAAAGCTCGTTCAACACCATTCAACAAGGAAACTCCTGCAATAACTACTTGGCACAATTTATCAACTATACACCAAGAAGAAAGCGAAGAAGAAACGGATTCAGAAATTGAAATGCAAGAAAACACGTCACTATGTGATACTCCTAAAACATCACACAGCGTTACTACAGATCCAAGAAAAGAAACCACAGCGTACTCTGTATCAAGAAACCCAAGTGAAAGTAAGAAAAATATGACATAAGCTGAAGTGACGCATAAATCAGTAACGTCAGTAACACCAGCCCAACCATTTACCACAAATCCGCAAATACCACTAACGTTTGGTATTCCTTATAAAAATTACAATATTAACTTCATCAATACCAGGGAAAGTTTGACATATTTAAAAGATAATATTGTACACTTCATCTCATCTAACCTAGAACTGTCAACTTTAAACAACAAATTATTATTAGATCTAAATATTATAAATAAAGAAGATTTGTTAAAACATAATCCACAGATTGGAGATGTAATTGTAACACCCAACAGAAAACGCTACATCTTTAGTTTAGTTATAACACCAACCGAAAAAGACCAAGTTACACCGCATAATTGGAAAACATGCTTTCCGACCTTAGTATATAAAATACAAGAAAAAAATATTAGATCTTTCACAATCTCCAGAAAGGGAGAACCCACTGATATCCTACCGAGAGGAAAACTGCTCAAGTTAATGTTGGATACCTTAAGCAGCATAAGCGTAACCGTAACACTTTGCCGCGCGTATGTATAACGCCACCAACAGAACAAAGAAAAATCATACTAGAAGGATGTCACAATAGCCTGTTCGGAGGACATAGAGGCATCTTTAAAACATACCGTAGAGTTCGAGAACGATATTACTGGGAAGGCATAAAAAGAGAAATAGAAAATTACGTCAGGAAATGTTCGATATGCCAGGAACAAAAATTAACTAGAGTAAAGACCAAAGAACCTATGGTTATCACTGACACGTCAACGGAAGTATTTGAAAAAATAGCTGTAGACACCGTGGGTCCATTCCCAATGACAACATCAGGAAATCTCCACGTCCTCACAATGCAGTGCCTACTTTCGAAATATTGCGTCGCAGTACCAGTGCCAAACATTAAAGCCATTACTGTTGCCAATGCAATAGCAAAACACTTTATCGCACAGTATGGAGTACCTAAAATCATCCTAAGCGACAGAGGACGAAGATTTAGAAATAAAATACTAGAAGATCTGGCTAGTATCTTTGGTATAAATCTAGTAACCACAACAGCCTACTATCCTCAAAGTAATGGTTCTTTAGAGCGAAGTCACATGATGCTCAACGATTTCATTAGGAATAAAGCTAAGAATATAACAGATTGGGATCAAGTGGTTCCTTTCGCTATACATGAGTATAACACCTCTGTACACGTAGCTACCGGATTCACACCGTATGAAATCGTGTACGGTAAATTAGCCAGATCACCCACATGCCTGCCTGACGAGTTTAATCTGGAAACATATAACTCATACATAAAGGACTTAGTATCCTGCTTAAATGATATCAAAGAAACCGCTAGAGATAACATAATCAAAGCCAAATATAAAAGTAAAAAGTACTATGATCGAGACATAAAAGAACAGCAGTTAGAAATAGGTATGCCGGTTTATGTTTTAAAAGGACCCAGAAAAGGAAAATTAGATAACAATAACGTATTAGTAGAAATCTCAAATGGCAAACAACTAATAAAACATAAGAATAAACTAAATAGAAGATATTATTAAACACTCAATGAACCAATAAATTTCAGAAAAACCCTTTTAGTTTGTTACAGGAAAAAGAATTCAAGGTTAATATTTTCATGATGATCAACAATATCAGAGTAGTAACAGCAGTAATTCTGACCACTACATGGCAAATAGGAATTTCGGGAGATTCAACGAAATCAAAAATTACAAAATTAACCAACAATCCTGGACTTTATTACGAATACATAAGAGAATCTAGTTTAATTAGAAATCAATGGCGGATCTCTATATCTTTAGAATGTAAGATCACGTCAAACGCCATCGAAATGAAAGAAAAACAACTAAAAGAAAGTTACCTAAAATGTCAGACACACCTAGGTAATGACTGTTCAAACTTAGTACCCATGGCAAAATTTACACAACAACTGCACAATCTACAACAGAATATTGACGATATTTTAAAATATTTCATGGTGCCTGTATCAAACGTTCAAGTAAAATCCACCCGCACTATCTCAAAAAGAGGAGCGCCTCTAGAATTCGTAGGTTGGGTCAGCAAAACACTTTTCGGTACCATGGATGCAGATGACCAAGAGCAGATCAATAACGCATTAAATACACTTTTTGAAAGACAAACGAACATCCTTGATAGCACAACAAACTCACATAGTCAAATCAAATTTGGAAATCATACACAAAGAAATTCAGATGAGTGAGAATCGAACCGCAAAGATATTTTCCGAAGTCTCCAGATTAAGTGATAAAATTAACACTTTATCCGCCCGAGAAAACTTAACCTTTGTTCGAGAGTCTATAAGCATCTGGGTAATAGAGTTCCAACTGTCATTACAAATTTGTAAAGGTTTGTATCATACTATGCTTAACACTATTGAAGAAACTTCAAGAGGACACTTGCATCCACTATTAATAACTCACGATCAACTACAACATCTATTGTCAGGTATAAATAGCTATCGAGCAGATCACGTTCTACCATGGGATAAACAGAAAATCACACCTGAAACTTTGTTTTCGATGTCAAAAACAAGCGTCACCACGTATAAAGGTCGACTTATTGTGACTCTCGTCTTCCCACTGGTGGATCATACGAAATTTTCAATATACAAACTACACCTAGTCCTGGTCCACAGCAAATTGTTTAATAACGTGACGGGTTACGCAAAAGTGAATCCTCGTCATGCATCATCTACAAAATTATTTTCTTACTGACGAAGCGTTTTTGTCCACTTGTGCTAAATATGCCAGTAAGTATCTGTGTTACCCACACATACCCATCTCAGAAAGAGATGATAGCTCACCCTGTGAATATGCTCTATTCAACAATACATCACACCAAGCATTACAAACTTGTGACATCATGGTAAAACGCACTAACCAACAATACTGGCTAAAATTAAAATCCACGATTGAATGGCTATACTCAACACCAAACCCTATACATCTTCGACTCATCTGTTACGACCACATCAATACAGATGTCACATTAAATGAAACAGGCATATTAACAATTAATGGCAGATGTATCGCCTAACCACAAAAACAATATTATATGGCGTGAACACTATCAACATAAACGAAATATTTCTCTACGATGCGAAAATTTCCTTCAATTTGACACAGATAATATTCGATATAAAACCGAAAATTACAATCAACTCTGAAAAAACTTACGATCACGAAGACATATCAACTACCCTCAACAACTGGGCTGAATCAACGGATGAAGTAACCTTATCACAATTGGAAAATCAGTTCCTAGAAGTTTCACGGCAACGAAAGTTACAACGTCGTACTAATACATACATCGCATCAGGTTTATTGCTTAATTTACTGATAATATTTGCATTTTATTTCCTATGTACACGTTGTTGTAAATCGTGTATTTGCAAATTACCTTCTTTAATCAATCATAAAAATAAGAAGCCATCTATTGAAACCCGTAACATGGAAAATCTCACCCAACATTCACCATTAACTCAGGAACACCGACAATTAACTTACCTATTCCCACTAACCAACCTACTCCTAATCCCGCTTCAACGCAGTCACCCTGTCAAGAAATAGAATTATATAACCTCGTAAGTAACCAACGGCATCAATACCAAGATACAGCCTCATTAAGCATATCTCCCTTAAATCAATCACAATTATCCCTAGCGTCACCTCTCCAATGGCCTAACCGTCCCTCAGAAATCACATAACTAATAATTTATTTATCTATAATTCAAATATTAATAATATCTATTAAAACTACAAAATAAACAAGAATTAATTGTTAATTGAATGAACCCACATTTATTAAATTCCACTACAATCAAATCTTACAAGACTAATGAAAATAAACATAGTATAATTAACATACATAAAATTTTTTTTACAATTCACTGAACTGAGAATCCTTCACTTTTGCACATTTCACAAAAATAAGTCCCTTCCCCTATACATGATAAGCACACTCTACTTATTCTACACCGCGCACAAACTTTCCATACCCCACCGTCATCACAAACTTCCAAATTACACTTTGTACAGCAAGGCGAACCAAATCTCGAAGTATGTAGCTGAGGCCTATTTAAACTTAAAGACACTGCCCTCTTCATCGCCTCGTCCGAATTACAATCGGCATTACCACCCAGTGACACTTTCTTGTTAAGAGAAACTTGTCTATCCAATTTCTCCTTTTTTCTATACTTCTTTTGCCTTAACCGGGCTAACTCCTTTCGCTTTTTTTTCTCTCTTCGTCTATTATTAAATCATTTTCCACTACTTGCTGTTCTTTCTCTTTGGGCCTCTTCTTACCCTTTGCTTTACTACCAGTCCTTTTCTCTCCTTTATCCAAATTTTGAAATCCTTCTTCTCCTAATTTCTCTATTTCAACTATAGGCTGAAATTTCCCTTCATTAACAACTGCTATACAGTCGCTGTACAGTTGCTAATAAACCCGCCGTATAAGAAGGAATCGCTTGTTTGGTGTTAACTTCCTTCGATTCTATACTCCACTCCTTAACATTACTCTCTATCGATATTACTTCGTTGTGAATAACACTCTCTATTTTCGGGCCACCCATAATAAGATCCTGAGAAATCTCAATATCATCCTTATCATCATCCAAAACTATAACAGGAATCATTTACTTCCCAGATTCTCTAGTGGATTGTTCGTCCGAAGAATATAATAAATCACACTGGTTTAAATTCACTTGTGTCCCAGCATCACGGTATATCACCTCCTTATCCATCAAATTGACTTGGGTTTCCGCATCGCCAGTTAACTCAGTATCATAATTAAAATCCACTTGCGTCTCAGCATCTTCAAATGTACTGAGCGAACTCCCTTCACACCCTCTTAACAATCTTCGACAACATTTCTCTCACCTCCAAAAGTGCCCTAAATAAAAATAACTTAGTTAAAACCTCCGGTATAACTAGGAGGCCTCCGGCACCTTGAAAGACGTTATGACTTCAATCCTTCATTAATATTATAACGTCAAAGCGGGGCTCACAAAGCTAATTTTCCGATTTTTTGTGTGTCGGCATAAGTAACGATACATGGTTGAATTTTCGGTGGAATTATGCTGACGTCGGCATAATTCCCCCAAAGTAAGCACAATTCCCATTTCCTGTAAGAATTTGTCGGCATAAATACCGATTCATCAATTTATATATATATAGTTACCAAGTACCAAATCGCTGATTGGCCCGCGACTCTCATAGGGTTCTAGAACATTCGCGAGTCCATCTTTCTTTCGAGTTTTTATAAACCCGCGAATGCACCATCTAACGCCTTTAATCTTCAGTCTTGTTCTTGAATCTCGCGAGACTCGTGGTAACAATGAGCAAAGTGCCCGCCATTTTAGATTACGGCGTAGGTATATTGTGAAATTCATCTACAGAATTTAAAAGTATATAAAAGCTTAAAATATAAGGGATCATCACCATGCTTGCCCTTTTAAGCTAATCGTGATATAAGATATATAGATCATTTGGAGGCTACTTCAATTTAAAGTTTCACCAAGGTTTCTAAATGAGTAGTTAGATTTGTATAAATTCATTCGCGACATATTTTTCTAACAGAGATTCATTAAGGTCTCTAGAAAAATATATAAAACCTAGAATTGTATTTAAAGAAAATAAAACTCGAATTTGGCCACGAAGACTATTCGTGTAATTTTTAATCTTATGTTAAAATAAAAGGATTAAATAAATAATCAAATAAACACAAAACTGCTATCTCAATTTCATTAAATAAACCTAAAGTAACTGATAAACACAATATCTTCATCAAAAAGTATTAACACAGGATAAACGTGACACATCATCTACATGCAAGTACAGAATCATCGACTTCATAAAGTTACGCCTATTGGAACGTCACGCGTGACGCTTGCAAATATACATAACAACTTTGAGTAACGTTACATATAACGTCAGGAGAACCTAGTTATACGTTGTATGACTAATGTGACGTCACGCGTAACTACAACATCATCTACACATGTGACAAACGTTACGTGACGCGTAATATAGAAGGGTTACGTGACGCGTGATATAGAAACGTTGCGTGACGCGTGATATACAAACGTTATGTGACGCGTAATACACAAACGTTACGTGACGCGTAGTATACAAAGCGTGACACACCATAATCGTGACTTATAAGATCTAAGAGGCTCCGGAGCTGACAGTAGTGTCACATTAAAATAAAAATAATTTAATTACTTACTTACCCCTACTTATAATCACCCCCGAAGATTCTATAAAAATAAAAATAAAAAATATAAAATATAAAAAATAAAAACACTAACTAAACATAAAAACAAATTATTAATAAAGCAATCTGACTGCCCCCCTGCACCAAAAATATACTAACCCCAAATATGATGTCCGACGTTTCGAGCTCGCTGCTGCTCCTCATCAGGGACTGAAATAAAAATCTATTCTACACGATATTTAAACCCTCAAAAAAAGCCTCCCCACTCCAAGGACCCACCCTAAATAAATTCACACCAATAAACTAATTTAATAAACTAAAAATAATTTAATGTTAAGGTGAACTACTCACGCCTGACACCGTCTTGATAAGCCGGGTTACAACATTTTGCCATCCCTTGTGGGGAACTACTATTTGTTTCTTAATAACTCTATTCAACTTTTAATCGAGTTATCAATAAGTCACATAATTTATCATTAACTTTTGAAGATATACAATTTAGATTAATTGTTAAAATGACAACAAATAACAACTCTACACATACTCCAACAATGGGATCGAATAACGTACCTCAGGAAGGAGAAAGGTTCGCTGATTTTGAAGTAAATCAGACCAGATTATATATGAACAACCTGAATAATCGAACGACACATTAATAAACATGTGTACCAATTACGCTTTACAATCAGCTATTGCACATATTTCATTTTTCGATGTATAACATGCCTCTAAAAGAATTTTTACAAGATGTAGAAAACGGGCAACAATTTCTCACTCCCACTCAAGAAGGGTTATATCTACGCACCGTAATATCAAAAATTAAAGGAAAAGCTCGCAAGTCGTTAACAAGTGTACCTATACAAACTGTTGACAAGTTAGCAAATCATTTAAAGAAATTATACGCACCTGCAAAAACTTATTGACAACTATTGCACGAATTAGCAACCATCCAAATGCGACATAACGAATGCGTCACGGACTTTCACGCCCGAATAATGTCATTATTAAATCAAACATTATCCAAAGGCCGAGATGAATTACGTCGAGATCCAGACGAAGTAAAACCGTATATGGAACATGCTGCAAAAGAATATTTTATGAAAGGTTTACCCGACGAATGGGAGTTCAGTGTTTCGGTAGTAAAACCCAAGACACTAAGTGAGACAGTGGAAATCGCCATTGGTTTAGAAAAGATTCAAAAAGAAATGGGGGGAGATCCCTCCTATGTACGTTACATGCGTGATACTACACCTAGAAATATTCAAGATACCAAACATAACAGTATTATTTTTAATAAAATGCTTAATGTAGACGTTACTAATACATCAGCAATACTTTTATAATAATATATATTGATCGTAGTGAAGCAACTTCACAAAAGTATTCTAGGACGTTTCGATAGTTCTAGGTAAAGAGGGGGTAAAATTGGAAATGGAATAAAGGTGTAGGGGATACGTAAAAAACCTGTAAAAAGGTGTACGTGGAAACTATATATGTGTACAATTTTTATGTGTACAATATTTATGTGCACAAAATAAACGATTATTTTTATTATTTTAAGTTACTTTCTAAAAACATTTGTGCACCATGAATAAAAATAATGTGCACTATTTTCGTGCACAAACATTATGTGTTTAATTCTTGGGTGTACAAATCTACCATTTTTATTTATATTTATATATATATTTAAAGTAAAATTGCATCCGCACGACTACGCAATCCAAATATAAATGAAAAATATAACACAGAAAAACTAGGTTAATTGAAAAAATAACGATTCATTATATTTAACTATATAAAAATTCAGTACAAATATATATGAATTGCAAGTTCTGCATTTGCCGTCGCATTATAAAATTCGCAACTATTCTCACAGCCACTTCATTTCCACGAAAAAATCGCCAATACAAGCGTCCGATTTGCCGAAATGAACAAACACTTAACATTAAATTAAATTCTCTATCGAGTTGTACATAAACCATTCGTTGCACTCTTTGACGGCACTCAAAGTCGCACCGCCGCCAAAGAGTAGGTTGCTGCAATGCAACCCTTAAGTACATTACGACTTATTTCCATCTGTATATTCTTATGCTTTACAAGATATAACACTTTTACCTACAAGATGTCGATATCTACAAAAATAGTCGGAAGGACCAGCTGCATCTAATTTCCGATAGTAAGCGGTCTCTCACCTAATATATTGTTGAAATAGGTGCAAAGTATCCTAGTATAAGAGGTATATTTTTAAATCATTTATCATCGTATCTTCAGTTGTGCTTCATCGTTTCAGATATTCATTTCGATACTTACTCTACAATTACCTTTAAAAAAATTTTTCACTCATACACTTTGTTTGTGTCTGAAATAATTTATCACTTATATTGCTAAAAGTAAAGTTCTAAAGAAATTTTTAAGTGATACTATAAGTGTGTGTTATGTGTGCAGTGCAAAAAAAGTTTCGTGGCCAATTATATGGCATTGGATCACGAATATGCCTTATGTAACAATATTCTGACGATTAAGACATTAGTTCTATGTAAGTGCGTTAGGGTAGTTTTAGAGCCGCGGTGGCTCATGGGTAGAGCTCCCGACTCTCACACCGAGGGTCGTGGGTTCGATCCCAGACGTGTACCTCTGAAAATTTTTTCATGTGCATTTTTCGAACACCGCGACTCAGTGGCTCGGCGTGTCACTATAATGTGACGCCAGTTCAGGTGCGCGTGCGTTTCGTGCATTTTTCAGTGCATGAGAGGCACGGGCATCTGAACTATAGGGAACGTTAGGGACGCGAAGATGTAAAGAGGATCGCGGTGGTTCCATCGGGAGGACAGGAAACTGTAATTATTAGACTAATTACAGTGACCGATGATATCTTCCGATGGACACAAGCACCACTGTTTCAACTACATGTGCTTTGTTTACAGACACACCGTTCACCTCCGTCGCTGATTAGCCCTGGCAGCATAAATAGAGCGACGTTAAATAACATAAAAAAAAAAAAAAAGTGCGTTAGGGAGCTAACCTCCCTACCATTAATATACTGTTAATATGTGGCACTTATTAAAGTTTGCTATCGGTAGGGCATATATACCCCATGTCTTCCTCGTCAGGTTTTCAAAAATTTTTATCTGTCATTTGTATCTAGAGACGAGATGCCTGGACTCTACTGATGAGCCCACCAGGCATACTCAGGGCGAAATACAAAATTTTTTAATTTTTTTTTTTTTCCGTCTTATTAAGCTTTAATTAATTTTATACTACAATCAATTAAATTTTACATTTTTGTTGACTTAGCTTGTCTTAGTCTTTTTTCGAACACTCATCCTGTGAGGTTTCTAAAGTGGCTGGTATTAATACAGTCCGCCTTACTTGAGATGTGAGGAATGTTTCTTTGGCTTGTAAAGATCAATAAATTCATTTATCATATAAAAAAAAGTTTCGGTTTTATCACTAAAAATTTAAAAATTACAGTTAAAAGTTAAATAATAGTTTGCAAGTTTTCGGATATATTAATCAGTTACATCAGTTATTCGTACACAACAATTTTTATTAGAAAATGACATTCAGTGAAATCGATTTTAATTTGTTAGATTCTTTTAAATCTTGTGCAAAATTACCAAAACAGAAATCAGCGAAATAGAAAAGAATGCTGCTATTGTATAACACGACTAATTCTAGCAAATTTATAAAAAAATAGCAAGATTGCAAATTTGAGAAAATGTTTAAATATGCAATAATGTGCAGATATTCAAACATTTAAGAGTTACACCGGGGGTACCCAGTTAAAATTCTGAGCCCATATTCGTGTACAACAACTCCGAAAACCTCGTGGGTAGTGTTTTCAGTGACTCTGAAAATTTCAACGAACAAGTTTGAATTTGGCCTATTAAAGCATTCATTTTGTTTTCAATTATTAGTTTTGTTTTACAATTCTGAACTTATTCTTATTGGTACAAGAATTAAATGAGGATGATTTTGATCGAAGACTGGAATTTGCCGAATTAATGATGAACCGTATAGATGCGCGACAAAATTTTTTAAACGAAATAGTATTTTCCGATGAATGTACTTTTCAGTTAGATGGCAACGTTAATCGTCACAATTGTAGGTTCTGGGCATCAGAGAATCCACACTGGTTTTTGGAATCATATACACAACATCCACAAAAACTAAATGTTTGGGCAGGTATCATAAACAATAGCATAGTAGGGCCGTTTTTTATAGAAGGTAATTTGACAGGAAAAAAGTATCTAAACATGTTAAGGAATGAAATCGTACCTGCGGTTAATGAGATTGTCGGTGACAATTTTAACACCACTTACTTTCAACAAGATGGGGCGGCCCCTCATTATGCAATAAACGTGCGTAATTATTTAGATGAAACATTTCCAGGACGAGTAATTGGGCGTAGAGGAACTATTGAGTGGCCACCTCGTTCCCCTGACATGTCGCCACTAGATTATTTTTTACGGGGCTACGTCAAAAACAAAGTGTATGCTACTAAACCTGCAAACTTGGAGGAATTACGACAACGTATTATTGACACGACACAGGCAATCCCAAATGAAATGATTCAAAGAGCAGTTTCATCATTTTATGATCGCATGGGGCATTGTCAACTAAAAAATGGAGGGCATTTCGAGCAAGAACTTTAAATGGTAACTGACGATTTCTGAAAGGATTTTCATCTTGCCTTCACAGGCCAGACACCAGCCTGTCTTGCCTTCACCTGCCGGACATCAGCCTGTCTTGCCTTCACCGGCTAGACATCACGTCAATCGTGAGAGGCAAGGGGACTCACGTTAAGCAAGCTCCCCATCGTGAGAGGCAAGGGGACTCACGTTAATCAAGCACCCCAAAGGAAACAGAACTTACTACGTCCACGTCGTTGTTTCTGGGTAGCGCTAAAAGTAAGGTTAGTAAATTTACGACAATAGTTTCTAAGTGTTTATGAAATTTAACCTTCAATTAACTTTCTCATGTTCACAACGAAAAACTGTAAAATATCATTTCTGGTATTACGTTTTCCGCTCTCTTTGAATCCGGTGTCAGAAATAAGGCTGTCCATAAAAAATTTACTTTGACCTTTTAATGACCTTGAAAATTAACTCCAAGGTCGAGATACTCAAGGTTGTTAATCCCAAAATCTACTCTGACATTTATTCGCCCACAAATCCGAAAAAGTTCAAAGAAAATAGCTTGTTAACAATTTTTCAATATTTAACCTTCATTTTACCTTTTGAAGGTCATTCTAACAAATTGAAAACCATCGCTTTGGACGTAAAATTTTTCGCTCTTTCTGAATCCGGTGTCAAAAATAGGGGTTCCCATTTATAAAAATCTCTTTGACCTTCAAATAACCTTGAAGGTCAAGCTTAAGGTCAAATTGAAGGTCACCATCAGATGCATCGTTTGATTTCCTAAAGCTTTTACATTGAAAGTTTTTTTCCTAGCACCCTTATTTTCCGAGATATTCAGGTGTGTCCATACTTTTGGGACACCCTGTATATATATATATATATATGGGCTATTTCACGTCAAGTGGTACGATGAAAATTTTAAATCGCTCCAAAATTTGAGAACTGGCAATATCTTCCAGAAGATAGAAAAAAAAATTTAGGTGTTAAATATAATTTGTCTGAGAGTTATTCCACCATAAAAAATGGAAATTTTTCAATTTTTTAGGAAAATTTCTATTTTCAAAGCCATTTATCTCAAAATCTCTTGATTTTTTTGAATAAACATTACAAACAACTTTTGTTTAAAATAATCTTTAAAACTTATCTACCTGGGTTACATTTCTTAATTTTAAATTCTCGAAGAGATAGAACGCCCGAAAATATTGAATATCAAAAAAAGGCGACCACGCCACAATCGAGTATGATCTAACACTGCTCAAAAGATCACATTTTTCGAGAGCTTTCGAATGGTTTGGGTTAGATTATTGGCCAAGACCACTGATGAAAGTTATATTATTTGACGTACAAGTTAATTTCAAGATAAGAAGGTGACAGTATTGTCTCTAAAAGCTTTAATTAATAATTGATTATAGCAATGATAACTCGTTTAAATACCTTGCGACGCTACTTTTCGTCGGATCGTAATTTAAACAAAATTATAAACCAATGGAGGTTCCGTCATAGCGACGTTTAAAATAGCTAAATATCGCCGATTTGTAGTTAATTGGGCGCCTGGCGATATTGATAAAAAAAGGAATAATTACTTAAACAAACTACTCGGCAACCCGGCAAATCTCGCCTCGACTCCTCGTCACAGAGGGAATCCCGACGGCAGGCCACCTCGGAACGGCGGCTTTTGGAGTAAAGGAAACTTAATAAATACACTCACGAATTCAATCTTATAGCCCCAACCCAATTTATTTAAAATTCAAAAAAAAGTATTATAAATTCCGGCACCAACACACAGTGAACGCGATTTGCGACCGACTCACACACGTACACACGCTCACTCAGCTCCGTCCGTCCGGCGGTATAATAAAAATATATAAATATTAATAATAATTCGGCCGCCCGTCGGGCTAACCGTAATTTACTCGCCTAATTAATACTTCACAACTCCAATACAACTCCAATCGACTCTACTTCTGGACTAACTAACTCTACTCTATTCTACTCTACAAAAATGGCTACTCCGCCTCAAAATACTACTACTTAAGAAAACTCGACTATCTCGTCGGACGATCAGGTAGCAAATCGTCGAGACCGGCTTCTTCATCCGGCTCGCGGCGTGGCTTGATCCTCCCAAATTAAGGATTTTTCTCCCGCCCTATCACTATCCTTCTCTAACTTACTCTACTCCTTATCTACCTGCGTTGATTAGGGTGGTTGATTGCGTGATCGATACGCGTAGTCAGCCTTGATCTTATTTCCGTCAAGGCCGATTATCCAATAATAGTGGTTTACGTCACCTCCAATCTGTTAATTATTGGGTCAATCATCCCTGGCACTCGGAAGTCGCGCAATACAAATAAATAATTACCATATGGGTAACCCAGTCGATGCTGCCGCCCCGTGTCTACCGGCTATATAATTAATACTAACTATCCCGACACACTCATACAACAATTATAACCCAAAAATAACCCCGAGGAATGCGCGAAGATGGGGAACGGGAAGGAAATTGGAAAGGAAGTAAAGATTATATTTTAAATTAAAAAATTTTTATTAACACGATTTAATAAATGTTTTTACGTACCGTGAAAAACAAGAAAGTGAGATACTATTTTTTTATTACTCCCGCAAATCGAGTTTTCACAATTACTGAGTTACGACGTACTAAGAATTAATAACAAAGGTAATCGACGTCATTCAGATTATGTACATGAGAGGGACAACAGAATTGATTTTTTAGTTTAAAACAAGAGTCGTAGATTGGAACTTACTCGATTCAACTTAATAAAGAAACGGGACCTGACGCCTAATATGCGAAACTACACCTTTATTATTGGTTGCAGCTTAAGGGATGAGTATAATTAAATTTAATTATTAAACAATTGAGTAAAACTGAAGCTTGCTGGATATTGCATTAATAAAATATGAATAGAATTGTTTGCACTTATACATAACAAAAACAACCGGACATCTGAAGTCGGGAATACAAATGAAATGTTCATTAATAAATTGAAGGTATCTTAATTTTAAACTTTAATGCAACAATATCGTACATTAGTTTATTTACAATAAGAAAATTCTGATGTAATCTGTGGCCATTGTTCGGCATGCAGGACAACGTTTAAGTTGTAGTTTCAATAGTCTGCTGCAACAGTTTAGGCAACTACATCTATGCCGACACGGAATAAAGGCATACTCTGCTGGTTGTATTAGACAGCAACTGCAGACACCTAAAATATAAAAAATATTAATATGTGATATATTAAAAAAACGTGCATGTAAATTTTGTATTTTTCTATTGTTTTCAACAATATTGGTTAATTAAAACTTAAAAAAAATATTTATAGCTTCCAAATTATGATTTTTTACAATAATTTACTGATGCAGGATATTTTAGGTACTGTTTCATCGAATAAGCTCAAATTTTAGCAGTAACTATAAAACATCATAGTACGGAGAGCCATTAATTGATTAACATAGTTATGAGGTAAATAAATTATTTAAAAAATGTTTCATAGAAGTTAATACAATTTGTTTAAAGGAAAAGAAAATGTTTTTAACTTGTTATATAATAATTTATTAATTAAATATTAATAATGAACTATTTTTTTTTATTTCTACCTCAGCTTATCCCCTTAACTAAAAATAAGAAACCGAGCGTAGATAAATATTGAAATTTGTTTTTCTTATTAAAGTTACAAAAATAATTACATAAATTAGCCTACTTTATTAAAAGTTTTAAGAAATTATAGAAATATGTGTATAATGCTTGCTCAATTCTATGAAGGTAAACTCGATTATAGTTAAATTTTAAGTAAATTCAAATTTATAAAAGTGGAGAGTCCTTGTATTGTTCTCAACTGATTTAAGGAGGTACAATACATTACCTCGATCCACATATTATTTTAACAAAGTACGTATCTGAGTAAATGCTGTCTACATTTTTGTTATATTTTAAATATTTACTTCCTTCTGTACTATTAAGAAAAAGTGGAGAGTCCTTGTATTGTTCTCAACCTTTTTAGGGAGATGCAATACGTTCCCTCAACCCACATATTATTTTTACAAACAAGTATCCTAGTAAACGCTACCTAAATTTTTTAAGTACTAAATATTTACTATTTGGTAAACTAAGGTGGAGAGTCGTTGTATTGATCTCAACTTTTTTTCAAGGAGGTGCAATACGTTTCCTCAATCCATATGTTGTATAAATATATCTCGATAGCCTACGAAGAAGATTGTGGATTATAAAGCTTATTCGTAAAAGTGGAGATCCCTTGTATTATGTTCTTTACCTTTTGAAGGAGAAACAATACGTTCCATCAATCCACACGTTTTTGTTTAACAATTGTGAACAGCTAATTAATAAATAATACTACTTGTGTTTAAAATATTGTTTTAGTTGTAAATTTTAAATTTCAGAGTTTAAATCTAAAGCTTACCTGAACTATATGGAGTTACCAACATAAAGAATTACATAATAATTACATAATTAATGATCATTTTCGAATGAACGTTGAATATGTATGAATTAAATTTGTATTTGCTTTTACATGTAAATTGAAGTTATGTTAAAATTATATATATTACGGATTTAAGAGTAAATAGTGCATTATTTTTTATATAAAAATTCAGAATCATAAATTATTTTACGAATCAGCTATAAAAATAATATTAAATATCAAATATTAGTAACATAATTTGAAATTAACTCGAACTGTACCGACGAGTTGTTAATGTTACTCGCTGGTCGAAAATAAAAATTCAAATTTTAGTCGCTACATTATTTTATTCATATGCTCCGTACGGAATAATTGACAAATATTTTTTTTTTCGAAATCTATTAATTAGAATATTTTGAAGCTTCTAATCAACGTAATGCATCTGGAAAATTATATTTTACGTTGTGAAAAGTGGACGTGAAAACGAATTTTTGGCTCTGATGATAAATATTAATAAATAACAAGATGTTTTATTGAATAATGACTTCTTTTAGTAGTGTGACTAAATATAAAATAGATATTTATAGCTATACATAAATCTAAAATGATGAAAAAATTAATTAGACCAATGTGTGCGTACATATATATATATATATATTCTAACGAATTAATATAATATTTGATTATATTAAATTGCTCGTTACATTCTCTCTCTCTCTGTCTAGCCTGTGTATTAATCTTTACAGCTGTTACAGGTCGACGTTCGACGATTTTCGGCGATTTTCGCGGACCTTCGTAAACGTAAAAGTAGGAAAAGAGAGAGAGAGTTTTCGGTTCGTAAGTGCGAGACCACTTAGACTAAACTCAACCGGGGTGAGACTAATATCAACCGTGAGACTGAATTCAACCGGCGAAAGCCTAATTTCAACCGTGTGATTAATCTCAACCGTCGTGAGAAACTTTGTTGTTTATTCTTCTCTCCATATTTTTGGTTGCTTCGTGCCGCTTGTGATCCTGGTGCTGTGCTGGTGACCCAGTGAAGTTGTAATAGTTTTTTCGGTGACGACGCAGCCCAGGAAACTAAGGAGAGTAGCGACCACGCAGACTTCGCCTGGTGATTTAATTATACATCGCGGCTCACGCACTGTAAGTGCCAGTTTTGTAG
This sequence comes from Theocolax elegans, assembly GCA_026168455.1. Taxonomy (NCBI): domain Eukaryota; kingdom Metazoa; phylum Arthropoda; class Insecta; order Hymenoptera; family Cerocephalidae; genus Theocolax; species Theocolax elegans. The sequence goes on from CM047431.1 coordinate 2,716,297, forward strand.
TCTCTCTCTCTCTTTCTCTCTTTATTAATTTCGCGTATCGACCTGCGATCTCGCGTGCAGCGGCACGCGTGTATTACCTCTTTTTGATAATATAGTCTTGTTTTTTTATTTTAAATTAAACATCGTGTTTCCACTCTTATTATTTGCCCTTTTATTTTCGTTCGCGTTCGCGAAGTAAAGGATACCGCCGCCTCCGCCTATACGTGTCTTATAGAGTCGTATTATTACGGAGCGGCTGATCGCGTAGTGAGACTATTGTTTAACGGTAGTCAATTGGTATTATTAATTCTTTATATTATTGAAAAAATAGCAAAACCGTTACAATATATATGGAGCACTACATATCAAATCAGTAGATGAAAGTTTTAATATTATCAACTTTGTGTACTGACAATAAATAATTTTCAGATTATTGAAAAAATATTTTTGGGCCAAATTTTAAGTTGCATGAAAGTTACAGGTAGATGAAAAGATGCAAATTTTGATATTTTCACCTTAATCGTAATTGTTTATATCGAAATTATGAATTAATTGGTAATAAATATATAGGTAAGAGGCTTTTTATATATATAAGAAAATTTTGAAGGAATCCTTAGCTCAGAACTATGCGATTCTTTAAACATTTTTTTTCCATTATATTAAGTTGCATCAAACTTACAGGTGCATGAAAATTGCAATTTTTAATATTTTCACATTAATTATTAATTTTAGATACAAAATTATGAATTTTTTGTAGCAAATATTCGGCTAAAGAGTTTATAACCTATCAGTAAAATTTATTACAATTTTTATGGAATGCGTAGTAAAAATAGTTGTTTTATAATTAATTATTTTGCATTTGGCTTAAGAGTGGTAAAACATAAAAAGTAGTTTGGAAACATCTGAAACCCCCTTTTTTGCAAAAAAACCTATTTTTTTTGGCATCTTTTACCAGTCTATGACCAAGTGCAAAATTAATAGTTAAAAGTCAACTATTTTCACTACGCATTCCATAAAAATTATAATTAACTTTACTGATACCGTTAGAAACTCTTCACAGAAATATTTACTGCCGAAAAATTGATAACTATGTTTCAAAAATTAATGACGTGGTGAAATTATTAAAATTTGCAATTTTCATCTACCTCTAACTTACATGTAACTTAATATTTCTGCCAAAAAATCTTGAAAGAAACGCATAGTTTCTTTCAAAACTACAAAATGTGTAGTTTTGAATTAAGTATTCCATAAACTTACGCAAACATTCATTACCAAATAATTTTTTATTCGAGATAAAAATTTATGATTAAAATATCAAAATTAGCACATTGTCTCTTACCTTTAGCTTTGATATAACTTACAGTAAGATGAAAATTGCAAATTTTAATATTTTCTTAATCAAACAAAAAATATTTTTTCAATTAAAAGTAATGTTCAATACTTTGTTTTCACTGAAAAAAAACCCCAATATAAAATTGTTAATAAATTGTTATACAATCTGAAGAGTGTGGCATTAGCAACCGAAACGTTACAAAAAGAATAATTCATTATCAAAAACAAGCACAAACGACCAGAGAGATACCTTCAATCATTTCAAATATATATTACTTTGATTATTTGCTTGTTGATGTGTCATGGGTAAAGCTGCCTCTGGTTCGATTATTCGTGCAAATGGTTCCGCGACTTGACGTACTGGCTCTACGGCTTGAAGTACTAACTGTATCGCTTAAACAGATTGTTCAATCACTCGTGCAACTGGTTCTGCGGCTTGAAGTACAGGCTGTATCGCTTGTACTGGTTCTGCGGCTTGAAGTACTGGCTGTATCGCTTGTACTGGTTCTGTGGCTTGAAGTATTTGCTCTATCGCTTGTACTGGTTCTACCAAAGGTTCAACTGGTACTGCGGCTAGGATTAGATTTATATTCAAATAAACAATTCAAATTTAATATTTAGCTAACTTTTAAACTATTAAAAAATGTTCATATTGTTTAACAAATATGAAAATGATAATGTACTAATTCGCTGATTAGCCCTGGCAGCATAAATAGAGCGACGTTAAATAACAAAAAAAAAAAAAAAATAATGTACTATTGAATTAAGTTAATAATTTAATATTACCGAATAGTAATAATTATTACCATTTCTTGCGCGTCTTTGATATGGACGTCTGTTACCACGCCTACGGCGTCTACGACCGACCCTTTCATTTACATTCACTGGGGGAATATCTTCAAATACTTCAACTGCTCTATCTGAAAAAAACCATTAGTTTAGACAAATTAATTGCAAACTTGTGCTGCTTTTATACAAGCATTTACTAACTTTCATTTGCATCATTTTCTTCTAAGACGATTTCATCTCCTGCAAAGAAATCTACGAATCGTTTCTCTTTTAGCAACATTCAGTGCCCTCTCTTGGCGTCCTTCAATCAACAGAATATACAAGTCAAAATCGGGATCTGCATTTTCATTTGGAGCATTTTGAATTTCTTCCGCATATCGCAATTGTAATTCCACATTTATATCCCCTAAATGATCAATTTTTTCGACCACGTTGCCTTTGAAATTACTTATTATTCTGAGAAACTCAACATCAATAAGATGGTTTAATTTAAGAAGCCTTCATAATAAAAATTAAAAATAAGCTATCATTTAAATAATGAGTATTTTAAGAAAAAATAAATTAAAGTAATTCTAACACGATACCTCTGTTAATATGCAGATTGCGGTATCGCGTTGTATATCTGGCTAGTCGACTAATTTGTAACCCAGCTGCCAAGCGAAAGTGAACATTTAGAAGTTTACCTACAGAATAACATGGTATTAAAAAATTGAATTTTTGTTCATTTATAATGTTTAATTTCGTTTCAATCTGACTTGTAAACTCCCAAGGATTCTGATGAATTACAATTTTTCGTTTTAACATGGCATGATATGATTCCATGGCATTGTTCGTTCGCTTTGCTAAACCAAAAATGGAGAATCCACGTGGCCTTATATTCCGAATCCATTGTCGCTCAAAGTAATCAAAAAACCTTCTTAAACGATTCTTAAGAGGAGCGGGACATTCCTGATCGATACGCCGAAAGTTGTGTTCGATATTTTCAGCTGGTAAGCACGCCAGTCCAATAATCTGCTTTATAATATTATTAGCCAGAGGATTCTGACTTATCAAGTTTTGCAGTCCGAGATCATTTAATTTATGGTAAATTGCCTGCAAATTAAAAAGTTAGAGTAAGTACTTTATAAGTAATGTTATAAAAGATAAATCGTCATACAACCAAGCACTTACACGATCGTAGTGCACGTTGCACCCAGCAATGTATGCTCCAGGGAAGCACTCTGTTAATGCTTTACGTAAAGTTAACTCGAAGTCAGCAATTGCCACATCAATTTGCATCTGACTTCCAACTATCTCTATAAATGAATTAAATATTGCCCTGTACGCTGCTGTTGATTTGTTGGACATCAGCACGTAAAAAAATGAAATAGCCTAATAAAATAATTATTTCATAAATACTTCGAGAATAAATGATAAAATTTATTAATTTAATGCTTACATGAGTGAATCTAACACCCATTACAGTGAAAAGCTGATAAGCCCCACCTAAATTTGGTACAGTTTGAAAAGTAGCATCAAACATTGCTTGCCGCACGTCCGGAAATTCGAATAAAATATCCTTATCGTAAAAAGCAACGGGGTCATTCCCTGAAAAGTTAGACGTATCACAAAATGTACATTTAGTCACAAAATGTATTTACGTAATACAGTCAATTTTTTATAGTTACCTAGACCATTCCATGGTTATATTCGAGGATTTCTCCATCGTGAATGTCTAACAAAGTATGGCCAAACTCTCGTAGGCTTCGAGGAATAGGGGGGAAATAGCATCCTTCTCCATCTTATCAAGCGGCTCTTTATCTGAGTGAAACGTACTTGCACAGCAGCTTTAGCATACCTGTCAAGATTAGATATTGATTTATTCATATAGCAAGTATTATTAAATTGTCAATTATACTAATAATCTAAAATTTTCGCCGTATATATATTTGATGCACGAAAACGAATCGTTGGATCACCGTCAATGTTCCCATCATTGATATGTGTGTGTGTGTGCGTGCGTGTATATTTCAATAGAGAGAGAGAAAATTTATATCTGTAAAGGGTTGCCTCCAATCCTGAAAAATTATACTCGGCAGCGACGGAATATTTATGTAATATATATGTATATATATATTCAAAACTTATATTTTTTCAAGTATCGATAATATATGTATTTTTTCCGTGCGCAAAAAAAGTTGTGAATATAACTTGAAAGAATGTGTATCAGTTTACTCATTGCTGATAAAACTCATGAAATGTATAAATTTGTACTAAGTAATAATAACGGATCTAAAATTCAATATAATGCTTTAAATTGTTTGTAGATAAAATGAATATTAATCATGTATTATATAAAATGTAATATAAAATGTGAATTACAATTGAAAAATTTTTCACAATTTATTAATTTAGGACAATTTGATATCCGATAAAATCCGATAAATACACCAAATTCAAATGTTACTGATTTTAAATATTTAACCAAATTTAAATGTTACTGATTTTAAATATTTCGCGGACGTCGCCTCCTCCTCGTGTCTAAGAATTCAGGATTCTATATATATATGGAATATAGAAATATCACATACATCTGTGTGTGAGCACGTGCGTGTGTGTGTGGGCGTGCATGTGTGAGTGCGTGTGTGGGCGTGCATGTGTGAGTGCGTGTGTGTGCGTGTGTGTATCTGTCTTTAGAGAGAGAGAGAGAGTGAGAATTTATATATATATTATATATATATTTATATATGTACAGGAGGATAGTTTCCAATCCTGCAATCTTAGACTCGGCCGCGGCGGAATATTTATATGTTATACATATTGCCACAAAGTCATATATTCATGAATATCCCCGGATTCATCGTTTAGGCGGGGGGGAGTTGTGACGTGGTGGATCTGTATGAGTACAGATCCCCGTCACTTAGGGCTCTGTAGTACCGACGCGGCCAGCGCAAGAATCGGCACTTGGCATATGGCGCGCGTATCGGTAGGCAGAACACATGGAAAAGTACAGCTACGACCAATTGCGGGCGTAGCGCAGTGGTAGCGTGAACGCTTTCGGATCCGAAGGGGCTCGGGTTCAAGACCTGACGCCCGTTCCTTTTTACCTCGATTTTAAGCTAAATCGAGCCCCTCGAGTTTCTTTATTGCAGGTGCCGTATATATCGTCGATACGGGATCTTCGGCTCGGAGTGTCCGGACAGCTGGAGAGGGCATTCAAGGCTGGATGGGACCTGGGGATATTACGGGTCATTCCTGGTGCTGGACAAGGCATTAGGATGCTGGATCAACGGAGCAGTGTGTGTGTGTGTGTGCAATTGTGCGCAGTCAGGAGTCGCATCTCCTTTGCTTCGGGTTCTCCTGCTTACTACGCACTGTAAGCCTATATCGGTTTCACACATTCGCATATGTGTGTCTATTAGAACTTGATTGGTATGTATAGCACGCTTACTTCGCATAGTAAGCTTGACAGGTGCTATACTATACCTTGTCTCGCTAGTTTATTTCTAAGTGACATGTAGTATCACTACAATGTCACAATATAGAACCCTGAAATCTTAGACACGACGGCGGCGGCGAAATATTTATATAATATATATATATATATATATATATATGAATTTTTTTCTCTAAAACATTTTGTTTCCTAAATTGACTATTTATTTTTATTCTAGTAACAGTAACAGAGTGACCAGTTGGCGATTTTTTTTCCTTTTCTCTCTTACGTATATTGATGTTTATTAAGCAAGAGCAAGAAAGAGAAAAATCGCCATCTGGCAATCCTGAACAGTAATGCATGACTCTAGTGACATCTATTTACGTAAATTCAGATGAAACATATGTAAACTATATTATCGACGAAGCATTACCAATAATTATTATTATCCCCTCTATGAAAAGGATTCTCCTAATCTTTGACATGATTGGTGGGATCAGTTAAATGATCGCGCTCTCTGATTCGCGGGAGCATTGACGGATGGGAACATTGACGGTGATCCAATTATTTACGCAATAAAAATCACAGTAGTATAGTGGTACTATGGACAGACACAACAAACCCCCACCACCTACCCACTGACCTCGAGTAACCCCGTCTATGACAGACTACTCGAAGTCAAGGTCAGGATTGTTGTGTCTGTACATAGTACCACCTCTCTTAAAAATCAAGGTTATTAGAGAGAGAGAGAAATATTATTATATTATACATATTATATTTTATTATAATATTATAATATTATACATATTATATTATACATATTTTCACTTACCCCATTGACTTCGTCTCTTGTCTTCTTTTTTAAAAAACAGTTTTTATACACAAACACACACACATATATACAGGGTGTCCCATTTTAAATAACGAATGAGAATATCACAAAAAATATTGGAGATAGAAAAAAACTTTCTATACAAAAGTTGTACGGTTTTTAAGGGGCCAATTGACGGTGATATTAACCATAACCTGAGGTCAAGGGTTAAGGTCATTTAAAGGACAAAAAGTTTTTTTCAAATAGGAATCACTACTTTTGACCTCGGAAATGGAAATGGCGGGAAATTTTACGTTCAGTATGATCTTGGCCAAGGTTATGGTTAAGGTCATGGTCAGGATCAAAACAGTAAACGCATACAGACCTTACGAAAAAAGCCAACCCTATAAAAATATTGAGATGCAAGAGCTGTAGGGTTGCAAGAAAGCCAACTGACGGTATCCTTGACCGTCACCTCAAGCACAAAGGTCATGTGTTAGGAATTTTAAGATCTCGACCATCACTCGCTCTCAGTCTTACCCAGGATTAACGACGTGGACGTGGCGAGTTTCTAATCCCTTTGTGTGTGTGTGTGTATGTATGTATGTGTGTGTAAAATCGTAAAATTTTTTTACGAAGTTATACTAAAATTATTTAGTAGCTACTTTGCTTTAAGTGTAAAAAACTAAAAAAGTAAGAACATACTGTAAGTGCATAATTCACAACCTCGATTTAGTTGACCTGATTGAAATAAGATCATTCATTCATTCATTGGTCCGCGAGAAAGACGGAAAAATAATGTACCAGAAAGGGATCATCCACATGTGCTTGCAGTATTAGGTTTGGTAGCAATTGACCCCCATATTAGTACTCGAGCAATTGCAAGACAATTAGGTATTCTAAAATCCACGGTGCACCGAATTCTGAGAGTTCACAGATTCCATCCTTACCACGTAACATTGAAACAACAGTTATTTGCTGGGGACTTTGAACGAAGGCGTCAGTTTTGTGCGTGGGTACAAATGATAATACAAGGAGATCCAGAATTTTTTATTTACGTCCTATTTAGTGTTGAAGCTACTTTTCATAATACTGGTCAACTTAACAGGCACAATTGCCATTACTGGTCTGTCGAAAATCCACATTGGCTCCAACAAGTGAACCATCAGCAACGTTGGAGTTTGACCGTATGGAGCGGTATTATAAATATAAACTTAATTGGTCCGTATTTCTTCGAAAGACATATAGATAGCCACAACTATTTACGGTTTTTGAGAAATGATTTACCGGTCTTACTTGAAAATGTTGATTTGCACACAAGAGAACGCATGTGGTTTCAGCACGATGGTGCACCTGCTCATTTTGCCAGAATAGTTCGTGACTATCTGAACGTCAGATTCACTAATCGATGGATATGACGTGGTGGATTTGAAGAATGGTGTCCGAGATCTCCAGATTTGACCAGCTTGGATTTCTTTTTGTGGGGTTATCTGAAAAATGTTCTACGCTGAAGTACCCACTTTAAGAGAAAATATGATAAACCGCTTAACAATTGCATGTGGCAACATTCCAAGAATCGCTCTTCTAGCCACCATTAGAAGATTTCAAAATCGAATTCAGTTATGCCTTGATAATAACGGGCAATTGTTTGAACATCTTATTTGATGAATTTCCTGATCAAAGCGTCTTTAAAATCAGATTAGATAACTTACCCTTAGAAGAACTATCGCCTTGCCTTGAGTGTCTGGTATAACCACACCTTGCCTTAAGTGGCTGGGACAACTACCGCCTTGCCTTGAGTGGCTGGGACAACTATACGCCGATATACACACACACACACATACAAAGGGATTAGAAACTCGCCACGTCCACGTCGTTAATCCTGGGTAAGACTGATAGCGAGTAAGGGTCGAGATCTTAAAATTCCTAACACATGACCTTGACCTTTGTGCTTGAGGTGACGGTCAAGGATACCGTCAGTTGGCTTTCTTGTGCCTGTTAAGTTGACCAGTATTATGAAAAGTAGCTTCATCACTAAATAGGACGTAATTAAAAAATTCTGGATCTCCTTGTATTATCATTTGTGCTCACGCACAAAACTGACGCCTTCGTTCAAAGTCCCCAGCAAATAACTGTTGTGTCAATGTTACGTGGTAAGGATGGAATCTGTGAACTCTCAGAATTCGGTGCACCGTGGATTTTAGAATACCTAATTGTCTTGCAATTGCTCGAGTACTAATATGGGGGTCAATTGCTACCAAACCTAATACTGCAAGCACATGTGGATGATCCCTTTCTGGTACATTATTTTTCCGTCTTTCTCGCGGACCAAGTGGTCGTTGTCGGTGACGCTCTACAAGTCTCGCAATGATACGATCGTTTGGGTGTCTTCTATGAGGAAAACGATTACGGTATATTCTTGCTGCTTGAGCATAATTACCATGGCATTCTCCAAGCGCAAGAATAATATCTACTATTTCATTGGAGGTATAATCAGGCATTATGTACTAAGGAACTGACGGATGAATGATCTTATTTCAATCAGGTCAACTAAATCGAGGTTGTGAAATATGCACTGACAGTATGTTCTTACTTTTTTAGTTTTTTACACTTAAAGCAAAGTAGCTACTAAATAATTTTAGTATAACTTCGTAAAAAAATTTTACGATTTTACACACACATACATACATACACACACACACACAAAGGGATTAGAAACTCGCCACGTCCACGTCGTTAATCCTGGGTAAGACTGAGAGCGAGTGATGGTCGAGATCTTAAAATTCCTAACACATGACCTTTGTGCTTGAGGTGACGGTCAAGGATACCGTCAGTTGGCTTTCTTGCAACCCTACAGCTCTTGCATCTCAATATTTTTATAGGGTTGGCTTTTTTCGTAAGGTCTGTACGCGTTTACTGTTTTGATCCTGACCATGACCTTGACCATAACCCTGGCCAAGGTCATAGTGAACGTAAAATTTCCCGCCATTTCCATTTCGGAGGTCAAAAGTAGTGATTCCTATTTGAAAAAAACATTTTGTCCTTCAAATGACCTTAACCCTTGACCTCAGGTTATAGTTAATATCACCGTCAGTTGGCTCCTTAAAAACCCTACAACTTTTGTATAGAAAGATTTTTTCTATCTCCAATATTTTTTGAGATATTCTCATCCGTTATTTAAAATGGTACACCCTGTATATATAAACTTCCCAATAGGGGTTTATGACGCCCGACATGTTAAATTTGCATCTACTGTCTGCTTCCCACCACTGGTTGGGGTTGGGCGGGTTACGGAGCCCTGGCGTCACAACCCGAACGTCTCTCTTCCTCGTACTAAAGTACACATCTTCCCTCTCTGTCATGGGCGCCATAAACCCCGATATTTAAAATTATATATACACACCCCGCACAATAAATATTATAATGCTAGGTCTTCGATTTGGCAATGCACCGTATGCTCATTGCAATCCCGGCACAGCTAAAATCCACAGTCTTGACACCGGGCCCACCGCCGAATCCTGTGTGTATAAAACCCCGCGCATAACCGTAGCAGAAGTCACGGTTGCGGCGAGGTGATTCTAGAACTCCTTGATTTCCCTGCGTGATAATGTTCCTTTGCCTCACTAAATGTTTCATTTTTCTCCGCTTTTTGGACAGTTCAGTATCGCGGCGGAGTCTCATGACGGCTAATTTCGCGTTTCGCGAGCTCCGTCTATAAGAGGGACGAAATTGTAACCGCGTAATTCATTATCACTGTCACTGTCACTGTTATTATCACTGTCCCTGTCACTTAATATTTCGGAGTTTTGGACCACCTCGGGGAGTTGGGGTACATCACCCTTGATGTCCCCAACTGTCTCCCCGCTCGACGACACCCCAGAGTCGTTCTCGATGAAGTTTAACATTTCGACCTATACGTTTTCCCACAGTGGTTGTCCTTGATCGGCTATTGGACCCCATAGTTCTAAATCCCCCTCAACAAGCGGCACCTCTACACCGTTAATAAACTCACCCGGTGCATCGTCTACGAAACCGTCCATGTTTAATTTGTCGCGCTTGATAATCAACTGATGAGATGGTCCGGTCATTTTCAGGACCAAAAGTCACTTTTCCCACCTCCATTCGCACTTACACTGACTTTTGTCTAATTCCACATAAATTTAATATTTTCTTAAAATGCAGCAGCAAGTTGACGCAGCTTTCGTCAAAAAGCAGCGTGAAATAGGAGACTGGAAGTTTCTTTCCCAACTTTTCAAATTTTTGAATTTGTGGAAAAGTTAAGATGCAAGTGGTTTTACTAAATTATCAAATTATACATTGATATTCTTGATGAAAAGGAAATTCAAGTATCAGCATCCGGTGGTTTAGACGAGGTAAGAAAGGTTGACCGTGATACTTAATTTCAAACGCACAGGCTAAAAAATTTCAGATTTTGACGAATTGTTTGGTGCTCAGGGGGAGGAGGAGGAGGAGGAGGAGGAAGTCAACACATTCACTAAAATGCAAAGTGGTGGAGGTGGTGGTGGTTATCGTGCGCAGTTCGGTGGTGGTGTGGGTATCTTTTTAAATGGTTCAAGTCGTCGTGCCATGCATATGATAAAACGTGGTGGTGTAGCTGTCCGTAAGGAGACCATTCGTGCAGGTGGATGATTTGCTGGTGACGCTGCTATCGACAGACTACCAATCAAAAATGCTTTTCGTGATCGGGTAAAAGAGGGTGGGGATAACCTCAAAAGAAAGTTTCAAAACGCATTGGACAATATTGTTGATGGTCCACCGTCAGCTGATAAACAAGAAGAAGCGAAAGAAATAGAATATAAGAGGAAACGTAAAGTACAAATACCTCAATCGGTTGGAGTGTACACAGCCAGAAATAGTAGTAGTGTAATGTCGGGCAGTTTTTTTATACTTTTATATTAGTCAACAATAACCACGATTTATCCAAAATAAGTATAAAATAGTATGTTAGTAATGATCGTATTCAAATATAAACAATATATATAATTAGCAGTTAGTTATAAATGTATTCAAATACAATATTCATATGTTATGAATACGCATATATTGTACACGCATGAATCACCTATACTTTTCTCTCTCGCACATAGTCAAATCCTTAGTTCCTTTCCACGCCACCACACTAGCGCCACTATCGCAAGGATCACCTATACCTTTCTCTCTCGCACAAAGTCAATCCTTAGTTCCTTTCCACGACACCAGACTAGCGCCACTATCGCATGCATCACCTATACCTTTCTCTCTCGCACAAAGTCAAATCCTTAGTTCCCTTCTGCACCACCAGACTAGCGCCTCCGTCAATTCTCCACGCAACCTCTGCCACCTACTCATATGTCATGTTCTCCTAATCCTTTCCCAATAGATTCATGCGTTTCGCGCCACAATACGTTATATTAATAATAATCTTATGCATTATGAATTGTATAATGCCGCTAATACTTGTTATTATAACATTTATTTAATATTAAGTTACATATACGAATTAATGTCTTTCCACGAACACACTCATGTTTACGAAACTGACTCTCGACCCCGTTAATATTACTATTTAAATATCTTCTTACTCGAATGACTAACGTGTTTGACAATAGCATGACTTCACAAAATTGCAATAGTATACACCAAATCACATAAATAAGTACGTCATCAAAACATTCGCCAAGACAAAGACGCCGAAGATCTCATCAGTTTGCTGACAAAGCCCCACCTCCAACCAATAAGCGGATTCGCAGCCCCATCCGCCCACCACCGAAAGGCCGCCCACAGCCAATCAAGAGCAGCTCCGCCTTCAAGAACGGCGTACCACAAGATGCGCAGCAGTCGTTCCCCTCCATACCACCTCGAGAGGAGACGCGCATCAACAGTCAGTCGAGGAGGGTCGTAGTCAGTCGATCGAGCGGACTCGAATAAGTCGGTCTTCATACTCTCACATTTATAAGAGATTGTATCTTCGCGTATATTCAACTACGTTAAATTTTGTACCTCAGTTCGGACAATAATTACTGTTGTTTTAAATTCGTATCTATTTGTCAAAAGCTATTAATTCTGTGAAATATAATTATGCTATTTTAAATAAATTGAGTATAAAATATAAATCGGTGATCTCGTAATTGACTTTATCCGGACTTCCATCCACTATCCCGTGTTTCACAAACTGTTGCGTTCACTCTCGAATTCTATCTTCCCGTCATCGTCGTTTTGGACTTGTTTCGACTCACACATCTTCGTCGTCCTGGATTTGGCTTGGAGGAAGCCGAAATCTTCTCCTGGTGACAGCTGCTGCCCTACCAATTCACCCTATACACCCTTCACAGGAACTGCTAAGACCTGCCTTGCTCTACCACGGTTCTCGTCAGTAAAAGTTAAGTAAAGTTATTTAGTTCATTCTTCCGTTTACAAAAATCAAAATCAGTAAAATCATAACTTTAATTTTTTTTTTATCTGTAAAATTATTCGGGACACAACAGTAGCAGTAGTGGTGAGAACCATAAGAAAAAGAAAAAGAAGACGAAGACGAAGACGAAGAAGAAGAATAAGAAGGTAGAAATCCGTACAGCAAGAGATATATTTGAATCGTAAAAAATGGTTTTTTTACATAGTCACTCGTGCGAGTTTACGAGGACGGGACAGTCCCTCTTTGATATTCCGTCGACACAGACGGCGATCGAGAGTTCCTATTGGGTGCAATACAAACCAATTTCGTCTTTGGCCGATCAGTCACCTATAGAATTTCCAATTCCCGGTACCACCGAATACTTGGATTTATCGCACACAATGATCAGCTTGTGTGTTAACATTACGCCTCTGGGGAAACCGAGCGACGAAGCTACATGCGCGCCTATAAATAATTTTATGCATTCTCTATTTAATCAACTTGATGTATTGTTTAATCCGAAGCCCGTTTCACCGCCGAACAACGCCTACGATTACAGATCGTACATTGAAACTCTACTCAATTACGGACCTGCAGCAAGGAGTCACATTTAACGAGTGTTTTGTGGTACGATCATACACCTGGCAGAATGGACGATTCGTCAGATAGTAACGAGGGTCTATTAAACCGAGGAAAGGTTATGATAGCCGATAAAGTAGATTTGTTGGGTCATTTACACTGCGATGTCTTTAATCAGAGCAGATTATTACTAGGTGGCGTCGAGGTTTGAGTGCGTCTTGTACGCTCACGCGACAGCTTCTGTCTTATGGATCCTAACGGTGAATTTACCGTGAACATCACTGAGGCAACACTATTTGTCGTCGTTTAAAAATTAATCCGAGTGTTTCACTTGCCCACGAAAGGGCATTGATTAAACAACAGCAAAATATCCACTTACACGTGTGGTAGTTAAAGCTGTAACGCTGCATAATGGTATACACGGAGAGACAATAGATAATGTTATTTTTGGCCAGCTACCAAAGAGAATCATCATTGGTTTTGTCGAGATTAAGCCGTACAATGGCGACAAGAATATCAATTCATTTAAATTTAAATACTTTAACATTAATTTCTTGTGCTTGTATGTGGACGGTGTGCAGGTACCGTCGAAACCGCTGCAACGAGACTTTAAGAACAGTAAAATGTACGTCGAGGTGTATCGTACTCTATTTTCGGGGACAAGTGTACATTTTTTGAATTTTGAACATTTCATTAGTCGTGAAGCTTATGCAAACGGATACTGCATGTTTGCTTCTGACTTGACGGCAGATTTATCGCCGAATGACACCTCGCATTGGAATTTAGTAAGAAATGGTAGCGTGAAAATAGATGTGAGATTTGAAGACTCGCTTTCTATTGCCGTAAATTGTGTAATTTATGCAGAATATGAAAATTTGATGGAGATTTGACCCGCCTCTGAATTTCTGCGATGAATACGTTCGAGATTCTGGAAATTCTGCGGAGACTAAAGATCCATACGATTGAGATGTACCCCGCGGACGAGATACCCCAGATATGGTCAAGGCCAGCTGGTCTTGTTTCCTACACGTAATGACGGAGGAAGCGTGGTGAACATTGGGTGGCTGTGTACGTGACGAGAGACGGCACCGGGTTTTACTTTGACAGTTTTGGTGTGCCACCACGTATTCCTGCATACATTAATCGTATACACAAAAATTGCAGAAAATTTAAGTGGAATCGTTCGCGCTTACAAAGCATATTTTCGTACGCTTGCGGCTGCTATTGTATCATGTTTTTATACTACATGGCGAGCGGATTAGGTTTCACGCGTTTCTTGGAAAACTTTTCCTCTAACTTTATAAAAAATGACGAAATAGCAAAAAAATTTCTAGAACGATTACGTTTGTGGAAATACCAATGGTGCTTACTCTGATGATTTGTGTACGAGGCTTGATTGGTGCCCACTCCGAAAAGTAGAATAAATTGCGACGATTTTGCGAGAGGTTGGATCAGTCTCTTTTGAAAAGCTTTTGCACGCAAGTACCACTGTCATCAGGTATTACCGATGGTATATGGATTCGTAACCGGACATTTTGCCGTATGTCATTTTGCCGTCGGACCTTTTGCCGTAAACATTTCGCCGTATGAGACTTTTTGCCGTATAACATTTCGCCGTAAAAGACATTTTGCCGTACGCGATTGGGTTATAGGGTTATAGGGTTATTGGTTGAGTAGGGGGTTTGGGGGGCGCCCCCATTACACTTTTGTTGTTACACACATACAGTATCGGTAAATTATTTGTAATTATTACTTGACTATAATAACAAACAATTTTTCAATTTCAATATATGATTTTGTTTACAATCAATGTTTTGAAAAATTTATATACAATTATAGTTCAAATGCTTTTTAAAATGTAAACGTAGTTTTTATTTTATTTCAATATAAAATTAAATTAAATTTCGCTGTATCAAAATTCGCCGTACGTATTTTTTCCTATATTACGGAGAGAAGTTCCTTACGGCAAAATGTCACATACGGCAAAATTTTATACGGCGAAATGTCCTATACGGTGAAAAGTAATACGGCGATTTGTCCGACGGCGAAGTGTCAAACGGCGAATTGTCATACGGCAAAGTGTCATGGAACCATACGGATTAAATAATTCATACAACAAAATAATACTTGTCGGACTGGAGAATTCTTCGATCGAGAGTCAGGATTTTCGACTGACGATACGTATCAGATGTCAGGATTTTTGCGGACTTGCATTTTCCCCGGAACTTGGGAAGCCTTCAAAAGTCAATTTGAAAATATTGATAAATATTTTATTGGATCAGCAGATTAGCATCCCTGGGCACATTATTCGATTCACTATTAGCTATTCGAATCGAGCAATCGAGCTGATTGAGGATACGCAGAGGGAGGAGGAGGAGAAGAGCGAGGAGCCGATAAAAAAGCGATATCGACGTTCCACGGTATTTAAGCGGTCAAGCCTGGGTTAACTGCTCAAAAAATCGATTTTTTTTTTATTAACTTTTTTAGAAGTATTTCTTATATAAAACATCCCAAAATTTGAAAAACAAAAAAAAATTTTTGGCGAGGTGAAACATGGTGGATAAATTAATGTTTCAATAACGGAAAAGAGATTTTTGAATCTATTCCATTAACCTACCCTAACTCTGCCATGTGCAAACTTACTACATAACCTAAAAATATTAAGAAATACGCTTATATTATAGATCAAGAGCAGCAAGAAGAAGGGCCTATTACTAAAGTTGCAGATATTGCAAAAGAACTAACTGAAAATGACGATGAGGCTATTAAGCCGATTGAAGGTGACGAAACCTTGGACAGATCCACTTTGGAATTACTGGGCGAGGCCCCGCACAAGTCGCAGACACTTGAGCTGTCTATACACCCATCCTTGTCGCTGAGATGGAATTATTGGATACGCAACGGTATCTCTAAGGAGGACAAAGAGCAGACGGTTGGAGTCTATGCAAGGTCAGTTGAGTTTGATGCGCCAGTATTAAATAAGGAGATAGCAAATATTCTCTCGGAATCTGCTAAAAAGAGAGATGGTTTTTTAGCTGATAATCAACGGTTAGCTGGCTCGGCATTGACAGCTATAGGATCGGCCTTAACTATGATAATCACCGACGATGAAGAAGGCTTGGATAAATATGTTTTTATCAAAAGACTGAACGATGCGGCTAAAATGATATTGGAGATACACCATAATGAGTCGAATTCCCGTCGAGCATTTATAACTCCGGGAGTAAGTGAGCAGATGAAGGATATATTAGACGACTGTAAATCCGATAAATTTTTATTTGGTCAAGACTTGATTGAGAAAATCAAAGACGTAAAGGCTATGGAAAAACTATCATCGTCAATTAAGAAGCCAGCACCTGCTGCGCCGAATAAAACTCAAACTAATAATGCATCGAAGAAACATTTAAACTCCAGAGGCTCGTCGGGGAGGAGGCCTCTCTCCAATCAAGCGAGCTATGTGAATTCTCAGGGCCAAAATCGTTCTCGTCTACGTTTCAAAACCAATCAGCCAGCCAACCCGAGAGCGCACTTGCAACAGAGGAGCAGATCGACATCTAGGCGTCGTTAAATGTAGGTATTGGTGGTAGGCTGGACAAATTTTACGATGAGTGGCAAAAACTCACACAAGATAAATTCGTCTTAAACTGTATTCGCGGTTACAAAATTAAATTCATCTCGAAGGTAGTGCAGGACGCCAAACCTTCAGTTCAATTTACCTCGGAGGAGGAAATGTCTCATTATCAGAGGGCCATTCACGAATTAATTGTAAAAGGGGCTGTTAGGCCATGCAAATCGGTGAAAAACCAATTTCTTTCGTCATACTTTCTAGTTCCTAAGTCAGACGGTACATTTAAGTTTATTTTGAACCTCAAAAAATTAAATAATTTTATTGAAACCCATCATTTTAAGCTTGAAGATTTACGTACGGCTATCAAATTAATATTACCTGGGTACCGGATGGCTACTGTAGATTTACAGGACGCATATTTTTTAGTGCCTGTAGACAAACAAAGTAGTAGATATTTAAGATTTGAGTTTAATAATGAGTTGTTCGAGTTCGTATGTTTACCTTTCGGGTTAAACGTTAGTCCATATATTTTTACCAAAATACTAAAGCCGGTTTTAAAACACCTAAGGAGTAGTGGTTTTTTGCTAATTGCATACTTGGACGATTTTCTATGTATAGGTAAAAATTATGAGGAATGCAATTTAAATTTGGAGGCGACAACAACACTGCTTTATAAACTGGGCTTCATTATAAATTATAAGAAATCAACGGTTCCGTCAACTAGGCAACGATTTTTGGGGTTCATAATTGACTCGAGAAGTTACTTCATTGAATTACCAGATGAGAAAAGAAAGAATTTATTAAAGATAGTAAATAATTTTAGTTCGTTAGAAATTTGCACGATCAAAGCATTTGCCAATATGGTTTCATCTATACTAAAGTGCTAGAAAGAGAAAAAAATTTCGCACTGATTGTAAATAATTTTAATTATGATAAAGATATGGCAGTGTCTAGTTGGGTTATTGGGTTATTGGGTTATTGGGTTATTGGGTTATAATTTTAATTATGATAAAGATATGGCAGTGTCTAGTTGGGTAAAATCTGATCTACGTTGGTGGGCGAAAAACTTGCGGGTATCAAAGAATAAAATAAAGACAGGTGAATTTAAAGCGGAAATATTCACGGATGCATCAAAAACTGGCTGGGGAGCCGTTAGAGACTCAGAAAAGATATATGGTTTTTGGAACGAGACAGAGAAAAAATTGCACATTAATTTATTAGAATTGATGACGATTGAGTTAGCATTAAAAAATATTGCTCACAATTTAAATAATTGTCAAATTCTTTTGAGAGTGGACAATACCACCGCGATTGCTTATCTAAATAAAATGGGCGGCGTAAGACTGTGGAGGTACCACAACATTGCAAAGAGGATTTGGAAATGGGCGGAAGACCGAAATTGCTTTTTATTTGCATCGTACATAGCATCAAAAGAGAACGCGGATGCAGATAAGTTATTGAGAATAAAAAACGAAGATGGCGAATGGGAACTATCGTCATTTGCTTTTAGTAAAATTATAAATAGATTTGGGAGCATTGAAATGGATTTATTTGCGTCTAGTTCAAACACAAAATGTGAAAGATTTTGCTCGTGGTATCCAGATCGCGGGACAGAACAAATTGACGCATTTACAATTTCGTGGACTAATTTAAGATTTTATGCCTTCCCGCCATTCGCTTTAATTCTCAGAACGTTGGTTAAAATAGTTGAGGATAAGGCCCGGGGCATTGTGGTAGTTCCAATGTGGCCAAACCAACCATGGTTCCCTTTTTACAACCAATTACTTGTACAAGAGCCTTTGATTTTTTCACCTCATAGTAATTTATTGACGTGCTCTTCTAGGTCCATACCACATCCGAGGGCGAAGCATCTAGGTCTGATGGCAGGGCTATTATCAGGCGAGCATTTTTAAGCAACGGAGTTCCTGAGAAAACAATAAATATCATTATGGCTTCTTTAGCTCCAGCAACAATGCGACAATACGAGGCGTCGCTACTGGCATGGTTGGACTTTTATACGAAAAATGATATAGTGGCTCATGACCCCCAGACATCGGACCTTTTAGCCATTTTAACAGAATGCTTCGAGACGCAGGCGTCCTATGGAACCCTGAATACGCATAGGTCGGCTGTTTCTTTAATTTCTAAGAATAAAATCGGCGAAGACAAGGCTGTGAGTCGATTTATGAAAGGAGTTTTTCGATTAAGACCATTACGCCCGAAATACGACTTCATGTGGGACGTAGAGACGGTGCTTTTATATTTAGAAACATTATATCCTTTAGAAAATCCTACGGTACCACAACTATCTAAGCGGACTGCTATGTTATTAGCATTGGCCACGGCTCACAGAGCCCAAACTATTTGTAGTATTTTAATTGACGACATTGTACAATCAGATACCGGAATTCTTATAAAAATTTCGGAGATAATTAAAACTACAAGGATCGGTAAAAATCAACCCTTGTTGTCGTTGCCTTTTCTATTGGACAGGCCAAAAGTCTGCGTAGCTTCTTCCTTATTAAAATATTTGGATAAGACGGCTGGGCTTAGAAACGGAGCTCGCAGATTGTTTATCACGACCAAGAAACCGTATAAATCTATCTCGACTCAGACTTTTGCAGGTTGGATAAAATCTGTCTTGAAAGACAGTGGGGTAGATACTTCAATTTTCTCTTCGCATTCGACTAGACATGCCTCAACTTCCATAGCTTTGAAGAAAGGCATTGATTTAAGTACGATAAGACGAACAGCTGGTTGGTCAGATAATTCCAAAACGTTTGCTTTATATTATAATCGTCCTATTTTGACTGAAAAAAGAAACTTTATTCATGCAGTATTAAGTAATCAAAGATAAAAATATAGATTAAGAAATGTTTATTTGATCATTAATATAAAAACAAGTTTTATGTTTTATTGCGCCAAGACGCGCAGATTTACATTTTGTAAGAAATTAGCTTTTGTAAAACTTTATGTAATAAAGTGAATTTATTTTCTTGACTTAAGAGTTACGAAATTATTTAATTGCTTAAAATAATCAACTCTAAACAGCTACATAGTAATATCGAGAACGAGGCATAAAGTATAATTGGTCGATCAAACAGCTTCTTTCGAAGCGCAGTTCGATCGTAATTATACGAATAGCCTCGTTCGAAGATATTACCTCCCACCCATATCTTTTCCCAACCCAATGGGTATAATTTTAAGCTAAAGATACTCTAAATTATGAAGATCGGACGCGGCCCGCCGAGACACGGAGGCCTAGATGGCGGCAGGTGGCGCGCTATTCGCTTTTTCCTTACTCTAAACGTGTGGCTTTCCGGGGCAAAGGGAGGGGACTACATAGTAATATCTTCGAACGAGGCTATTCGTATAATTACGATCGAACTGCGTTTCGAAAGAAGCTGTTTGATCGACCAATAACCAGGATTAAAAATGCATAATAAACATTTTTTAAATATTATGTAAAAAAAATAAATTTGTAAGAAGAATTGAAAAAAAAATTGTATTCTAACAATAATTGTTTATTTATTTAAAACACTTAACCCAGGCTTGACCCCTTAAGCTGTTCAATTCCTCACTTGCTGGTGGGGTTTTTCCGGTACTCTATAATGGAAAAGATCGCACTGGATCAGATGCGTCTACATGCAGATAAACATCTCCTCACTAATCCATTGCAGACAGGCTTCAGACCCTACAGCTCGACTGAGACAGCCTTATTCAAGTTGACCGAGGACATTAGAACTGAGAAACTATAGTGACACCTATTTTATTGTTTGACATCAGCAAAGCTTTTGACACTATCTCTCCCACTCGTTTACTTGATAGGCTGAGACGGATGGGGTTCTCTAGGACTGCCCTTATGTGGATTAACTCGTATTTTTCAAGTCGTCAACGGGCGGTTGTTTCTTCCGACAATATCTCTCCTTGGATTGCAACTAATTTAGGTGTACCACTGCTGCCCTCAAAATTGCAGTTCAATCGATGAAAAACTTTTAGAGATATTTAAAGAACAACACTTTTTTCGATGATGAAAATATAAGGCGCTACTGTGTAGCGATCGTGCTTAAAAACACACGGCATCGAATCAACTTATTTTATAATATCCGAAAATTTGACCGTACAAAGACATAGTAACGATATCATTGGACAAAAAATCATTCCGAACTTATTGCATTTTTACAATATATCTTAGATTCCACAATCTATGAAAGAAATTTTTGTTTCGGTTATTTTTATTTCAAACAATTTGCACTTATAATCGTTCTTTCAAACTCAATAATCGTAATCCATGTTTTTCTATTTTTTTTTACCGACTGATAAAATAATTTTTGCAATAAATAACTATATAAAAATACAGCTAATCTGTGAAGTTCAAATACGTGCACTCGTAATACAGCTTCGGCGTGTTAAAATTATGTTTTTATTTGAAAAATAAAATGTAACATCGAATTTTTCAGAAATAAAATAATTTGCATCGAAAATAACAGAAATTTGTTACAGGTACAGTCAAATATATTACTGAACAGTTTCAATTTACGCTCAGACAATTGTCCAATACCTTGTATATCTTGCAGTGGGTGGATATCGTTCTATCGACTGCTTACTACATACTACATTCTTTTACTCAAACATACGAAAAATGATATTGCATGATAGTTAACTAATGTTTATAATTACGTCAAAGCTAAAAACATCAAATGTTGCAATTTTTTATATTTTGAAAATCTGATAATAAATGTCCTCAATTATTTAGCAATATTAGTAAAGATCCTAAATAAATAATAATCAAAAGGCGCGATAGCGCCTGACGCAAGTATAGCGCGAGAGCCATTATATAGACAGCTAATTTAACCCTTAAATTGAACTGTTATTTTAAATTTTCAAATTCTAAAATTAATCGGGGGGCCTTTGGATATATATCTCTCTATAATATATAAATATTTCGCCGCCGCCGCCGCCGCCGTGTCTAAGAATTCAGAATTCAACATATATATATATATGTTTTATATATATATGTCATATATATATGTCATATATATATGTTATATATATATATCATATATATGTTATATATATGTCATATATATGTTATATATATATGTCATATATATGTTATATATATGTCATATATATATGTGTGTGTGTGCATGTGTGTATGTGTGTGTGTGTGTGTATTTATGTGTGTGCGTGCGTGTGTGTGCTTGTGTGTGCGTGTGCGTACGTGCGTGTGTGTGTGTGTGTATGTGTGTGTTTGTGTGTGAGTGTGTGTATGTGTGTGTGTGTGTGAGTGTGTGTGTGTGTGATCATACACTTTTCCAAATATCCATATGTGATATATACAATGGGTTAAAAATTAAATGCATTAATTATTGCATTTTTAAGATAATTCATAACTTTTTACAGAACTGAAGGCCATAAAAATGCTACAGACCATTTGAAAGGTATTGCTCCAAGCTTTCTTTCAAACTTTTGGATAAAAAATCAATTGTAGCGCACTTACACTTTTTTTAAGTTGAATATTGGCATGTATTTTATATAAAATTTACATTGAAATTAGAAATTCTAACCCAGAAGTGTGTGTGTGTATGTGTGTGCGTGTGTGTGTGTACGTGTTATTTGTTTTTTCAAGAATAGATAATATATGTATTTTTTCCGTGCGCAAAAAAAAGTTGTGAATATAACTTGAAACAATGTGTATTAGCCCGCGTAAAAATATAAACTATTGCCACTATATTGCCGAGCAATGGGCAATAGCTATTGCAAACATATTGCCAATATGTTGCCGTAACAATTGGCAATGTATTGCCAATATATCTCCAAACGTACAACCGCCCATATTTTTGCCAAATATTGGCAATAGTTACTATCTTACCTTTTATAAACTATTACCAATATGTTGGCCATAGTTGATAAATTTAAAAAAAAAATAAAAAAAAAATTAGCCAGCCGCGGGATTTGAACCTTCAATCTTTAGATCCGAATGCTGACTCTTTACCACTGAGCCATTTTGCTATTTTGTTATTAAGAGCTAATTTACATGTAGTTTATGTAACATTGACCTTAAGATTAGAAATTCTAACCCAGAAGGATAAATTCTACACATAATTAGCAACGAAAATTTGTATAGTAAAAGTTGATAGATTTTGAGTTAAATAGCGATAAACCCAGCTGGTGTTGAAAAAAACTGGATAAAGTTCACTTTTTGAGGTTATAATAACTTTTGAGCTAATAAATTCCAGTACCTAAAAATTTTTTTCTGTATTCTGCAAAAAAATTGGCAAAGTGTACTCAAAATTTGGTGCATTTTAAAATTTTGATCGGACCACTTCACGTGGAATACCCCATATATATATTATATATATATTACATCTTTGGTGTAAGTTATGTCCTAAAATACGTGAAAATTAGTGATTTTATGAGGTTTATGAGGCATAACTTACAACAGCGGTCTTGGCCAATAAGCTAACCCAAGCCATTCGAAAGCTCGCGAAAAATGTGAACTTTTGAGAGGTGTTAGATTAAAATCGATTATGGTGTGGTAGCCGTTTTTGGATATTCAATATGTCCGGGTGTTCTATCTCTTCGAGATTTTAAAATTAAGAAATGTAACCAGGGTAGATAAGTTCTAAAGATTAATTTAAACAAAAGTTGTTTTTAATGTTTTTTCAAAAAAATCAACAGAGTTTGAGATAAATGGCTTTAAAAATAGAAATTTTTCTAATAAATTGAAAAATTTCCACTTTTCATGGTCGAATAACTCTTAAGCAAATTATTTTTAACACTTAAATTTTTTTTGTATGTTCTGGAAGATGTTTCCAGCCTGTTCTCAAATTTTGGAGTGATTTAAAATTTTCATCGTACCACTTGACGTGAGATAGACCATATATATGTATACATATGTATGTATGTATGTGGGTGTGGGTGCGTGCGGCGTAATATTTATATAATATATATATATATATATATTTTAAAATTGTTTTTTCAAGAATACATAATATACGTATTTTTTCCGTGCGCAAAAAAAAGTTGTGAACATAACTTGAAAGAATGTGTATTTGTCTACTCATTCTTCATAAAACTCATAAAATTTTAAAACGTATACCCAATAATAATAACGGATCTAAAATGCAATGTAATGCTTTAAATACAGATGCAAAATTGTTTGAAGATTAAATAAATATTAATCAAGTATAACATACACTTTTCCAAATATCTATATGTGAAATATACAATAAGTTAAAAATTAAATATATTAATTATTGCATTTTTAAGATAATTCTATTATAAACAGTATAGGCAAAAGAAAATTCAAATTTTAACAGTGGCAATATAAAATACGAATTTCATTTGAATAGATTTTCAAAAACTATTAATTTAGGAGCATTTAATTTAAATATTTTTTAAATTAATATTTCAAAATTGTATGGATATATAAGTGTGTAGATAATTTATATTTATATAACACAATATTTTAAATAAACAAGTATGTATTTATTAGAAATAGAAGGATATTTAAGAAATTAATTTGTTTATAATAATCAAAATAAATATTTGGGCTCTGCATAGTAAAAATAAATTGGATATAATTATGGATTAACACGCAAATTTTGAAATAGAGTGCAAATTACGACTCACGGGAGAAATGGAAGAAACAGGTTTTTATTTATATAGCGCTAAAATTTTATAAATAACTCTTTAAAAATAATACAAAAATTAATTTAATTAAGAAGAAAGTTTTATTACTATTAAAGTACAAAATATTAATGACATAGAACTTTTGGCGATGATCGTTCGTCATTAAATAAATTAATTTTAGAAGGTGAATTTCTATTTATAACGGTTTAAAATAATCCAAAATGTTAATAAGTTGTTAACTAAAATACTACAATTTAGTAGGTATATGTACTTTACTATTTTTGGTAAGTTAATTTTTCATTAACATTTATAATTATTAAAATATAAATTTAAGCTTTATAAGAATTCATATAGTTTAAAATTTACAGTTAACATTTAATATGTCTATTTTTTTTATTATTTTTATTCTGATTTCATTACACTAAATTTTGGTAAACTTTTATTTATAAATTATAATAACTATAGCAATACCTCCAAGGTGTTGTATGAATCTGTTTAATTTTTAAGGTGTCCATGGTAGTGAAAAAATAATACAATTTAAAACATTATTTTAAATAAATTAATTACGAAAAACCTTTTTCGAAATTAAAAATAGGGGGTTGGTGCGCGAAGCGCGCGGGGGGGCGATGCCCCCCTAGTATATATATATATATATATAATATGACATTCCCGTATCTTCATCAAAAATGTCACGTAACACATAGGTGCAGGGGATCAGATTTACTTACACGGGAGAGAAAGAGAGATAGAGTGAAGTGAGAGATAATCAAGTCAAACGTCAACCTGCGTGTACATTACAGCGTGCAAAAAGTGTTACAGATAAAACAAGTATTTCTGTGTAAAGAAAAATAGCATCTCACTAATAAGATGAGTAAGTAAACGATAAAAAGGAAAAAGTCCGAAGAGAGATAGAATATTTAATGAAATGGAACTTAATTACAATGAACAAATGGAACAAATAAAAACTAGCGAACAAAACTCAGATGTTAAGAAACGTAATAATGGAATTCATTGCATTAAGTTTAATAAGGATGTATTTTTCAGATATACTGTTAAACATATACTGTTCAAATTTTTAATGAAAATAATAAGGGAACATTTGGAGTTTTGGATATTCCATTGGCCATAAATTTGCATCAAGTAGTTAAAGAAACACCTTTTTGGATAATATAGTAAATACTCCAATAATATTTGTAAGAAATCTTAAGTTACACTTAGACACATATCACAAACAAAAAAAACAATATGATGATTTGAAATCTTATTTGGAAGATGTTTGTAATTGTTCTGTGGATGTGCATTATTCTTATACTTTTGTTTTATAACGTTTCTGAAATGCAAAGATTTTGAAACTAATATCTACTTTAACATAATTGTTTATGTATTTTATGATTTAACAAAAGAAAATCCTATTAAAGTAAAATTTGACTTAAATAGCTTTGATGATATTGACAATACTAATATGAAGCAGCATTTAGAATCTTTTTTCGAATGTTTTAAAACTTTAACATTAAAAGAAGCATTTATTCAAATAATTGAACAAGATAATGCACTTATGGAATGGAAGTTGGAAAAATATGATACAATATTAAATTTAAGTGTAAGTATTTTAAACTAAAGACTTTAAAACGGATTAAAAATAATTTATTCATTTACTTCTCTTTTAGGACGATGATATTAGCCAGATGAGCACTCCAAAAAAGAAACAAATAAAACAAGCGGTGAAGAAACCTTCATATACTAAAATTAAAAACGCAACTGTTAATAAATTACAAACTAACAAAAAGTCACAAGGTAAAAATGATGGCTCTACTGAACTGTATAGTCAAGGAAATTCTCAAACAAATATGAATGTTAAAAAAACACAGAAAACTAACAAGAATAAGAAAAAAAACTTCAAGATACAATGAGACAAACAAAACTAAACTTTACATTAGAGAAGAATGCAAATGAAAAAAATGTTACTGGTGATAATAGTGCAATAAGCGCTGCTATTCATGTGAATAAAAAAAGGGCAGAACAATTAAAGCAAGTCAACACATCCAAAGGAGAATCAAATAGTGAAATGGATAAAACAGATGAAATTAATAAAGTTAATTCAAAAGGTAAACCGCAAAAACAGCAATTAGCTAGCAAGCTAATTAATTTAAATAAGACTATTGACATGAAAAGGAAATCAATAACAAAAATAAATACCATTAAAAGACCACATAGTATAATTAACAAAAGAATCAAGCAACCTATCACAACAAGTACACCACTTCATGTGCAAACTAATAAATTATTTCAACCAACTACAAATGATAATTTGGACATCAGTGAAATAAGTAGAAGAGAATCTGTAAATACCAATAATCATAATAGCAGTAGTAGTAGTACCAGAAACCTAAGACTTTCTCGTAATTAAAAAAATTGTATAAATTTAAAATTGTTAATATTATTTAATTATGGTTGCAAAACACCAATATATTAAGTATATGATGGAATGTGCATCCAATAATTAAACACGCACATTATTTTTGTACAATATACAATAACATTCTAATATTTTTCATCCAAAATAATTGAATAAACAATTATTTATTAACTTCTAAGAAAGGAAATAAGGATATTTATTTACAAAATGTTTCTTATTAGAAATAATAAATTATATTTTTTAATGTCTTTACACTTTCTTAACAAATATATTATACTAAAATTGTTCATCAACATTTTTCAATGAACTAATAATGCACAGTCTATTTTGTTTTTAACTTGTCGGAAGCACTTCATCTCTGAAGGCAAGAGCAGAAACTACTTTTTGGTGTCCTTAATATTCTCTCTTCACAGTTCCTGTTGCTATATTCCATAATCTTGCAACACCATCCGACGAAGCAGTAAAAATGTATTGCGAATCAGCACTGAAAGCTACATCCCAAACCCATCGTTTAGCTTCATGCTGTAGAACTTGCACCTCGGAAAAGTCTGTTTTTTTCCAAACTTTGGCAGTCTTATCTGCTGAAGTAGTAACAAGAAGTGTACTATCAGGACTAAAAAGTCGAAGTGCACATGCTCTATGTGCATTTAACTTATGCCTAGGATTTAATTTTGTAGGTTCTTCACCGATACCACCGGTAAGTGTCCATATAAAACAATGACCTCTGTTGTTAACAGCAGCCATATAAGTCCCAACTGCATCAACTGCTATGTCTTGAATAGAAGCTTCTGCTTCAGGTATTAATTGCTCATGATGGTCTGCTCTGACTTTAGATCCAACAAATGTATAACTCCACTTTTTGTTTGATACGTTTGATGACTGGGCTCCAGAATCTAAATTGTTAAATAAATAATTTTATTAACAAATAATTATATTATTTTTAACTTCTCTAAAATAATTTATTCAAATAAATAATAAACATTTCCTAAATATTTTTTTTACTTAAATCTTGATACTTACAAATGTAGTAAAAATAAAAAATTTAAATAATTATTATACTGTACCTGTGAAAACTGTAGTCCAAAGCCAAGAATTTGACAAACTTTTAAATTATCAACATTAAACATAACCAATAATTGTCACTGACAGGTTCTGCTACGCGCACGTTTCTCGGCAAATTAGATGATTGACGACCGTGTAAGATAAAAGATGATCGTTTAAGATAATAATGAAAAAATAACTAGATCACGCGTGTCTCACTCTCTCGTTCGTTTTCCCCTATAGCTCTGTCTCAACTTTTTTGAGTAAACATATATATGGGAGATTCCATGTGAAGTGATCCAGTTAAAAAATAGAATTTTGTTTTAATGTATGGAATCAGTAAAAAACTACTTGAATAGAGTGTAGCTAAATTTTTAGACCTGAATTTCAATTAGTACCAGAGTTGTAGCCAATCAAAAAGTCGCATTTTTTGAAAAAATTGACTTTTTGGCCATGTTTATCACTTAATAACTCAAAATCTAACAATTTTTTCTTATACACATTAAATTTGAAAAAGTTTATTAATTTCAAGAAGAATCAGTTCAAATATTTCATTTATTTTATTTTAAAACTTTGAATATAGTTATAATCAATAAAAACCTTTATAGTAAAAAAAAGGGTTGTACGATCAAAAATATTTTATCCATCCAAAAACCTAATTCATCGATGATTAATTACCTTCAAACTAATGCAAAGTTTGAGTGCGGCAGAGCATTTTAGACAAAGTTATGGAGTTTTTAGTCAAATTTCTTAAAAATAGAGAGCGAATGCATTTTATGAAAAAAACAGAGTAACCGTATACTTGCATTCAAACAACATGGCACTATTATTCTTAAATAATCCTAAAATATACTATTTAATGTTAGTTACTGATACTTTTCAATCTCTAAGCTGCTTACAAACACAAAGCAGTAGGTATAAGCAGTTATACCTGTTATATAATTGGATAAATACCTAAAACTTTTTATAATTGCAATAAATCCAATTATATAACAGGTATAACTAAAAGTATCAGACTTAATAACAACTAAATAAAAGTATCAGTAATTAACAATAAATAGTATATTTTAGTAATATTGAGGAATAATAGTGCCATATTGATTGAATGCAAGTATACGGTTATTACTTTGTTTTTTTCATCAAATGCATTCGCTCTCTATTTTTAAGAAATTTGACTAAAAACACCATAACTTTGTCTAAAATGCTCTGCCGCACTCAAACTTTGCATTATTTTGAAGGTAATTAATCATCGATGAATTAGATTTTTGGATGGATAAAATATTTTTGATCGTACAACCCTTTTTTTTACTATAAAGGTTTTTATTGATTATAACTATCAAAATGAAATTGACAAGTATTTTTATAAATATTTATTACTATAAAACTTTACGTTTAATGTTGTAAAACACCTTCAAGAAGGTGTACATTTTGGCAAGTATGGGTTCGGTCCGATCACAATTTTCCAATATTTTTATTTTAACTAAACCTATATTACATAATAACTTATTTATCAATAGAATAATACTAATGAAGTTATTACATTAGAAAGTACTGAAATCAAAATGGAATCGGCAAGTATTGCTTTTCAAAAATAAATATATTTTTCGAACTGAATGTACTAATATTTTCTGAAAAATTCCCTCTACTCATTTAATGTTAGTTACTGATACTTTTCAATCTCTAAGCTGCTTACAAACACAAAGCAGTAGGTATAAGCAGTTATACCTGTTATATAATTGGATAAATACCTAAAACTTTTTATAATTGCAATAAATCCAATTATATAACAGGTATAACTAAAAGTATCAGACTTAATAACAACTAAATAAAAGTATCAGTAATTAACAATAAATAGTATATTTTAGTAATATTGAGGAATAATAGTGCCATATTGATTGAATGCAAGTATACGGTTATTACTTTGTTTTTTTCATCAAATGCATTCGCTCTCTATTTCCTTTTTACTATAAGGTTAGATTATAACTATCAAAATGAAATTGACAAGTATTTTTATAAATATTTATTACTATAAAACTTTACGTTTAATGTTGTAAAAACACCTTCAAGAAGGTGTACATTTTGGCAAGTATGGGTTCGGTCCGATCACAATTTTCCAATATTTTTATTTTAACTAAACCTATATTACATAATAACTTATTTATCAATAGAATAATACTAATGAAGTTATTACATTAGAAAGTACTGAAATCAAAATGGAATCGGCAAGTATTGCTTTTCAAAAATAAATATATTTTTCGAACTGAATGTACTAATATTTTCTGAAAAATTCCCTCTACTCATTTATTCTTTTTTTTTTTAGTTACAGCAGAAAATACACAATTTTATAATAATATTCATTTGTGCAAAATTAATTTATGGAAAAGTAATAAAACAGAAATTTTTCTCATTTTTATTCTTTTTAAATGAAATAATACTTGCACCACGCGTTGGTTTGCCTTATTACTTTTAATAAGTTATAATTAGCAATGCATAATATATTATATATGCACATCTATATCAAGTTATTATAAATATTTTAAGGTAAGTTAATAGGTACAACATATCTAAATGATTTTTAGTGACTCTCATAAGCCCTATATATATCATTACTGCAGATAATATTAATTTGTCAAACCGAGTACAAGCACTTCATAATTATTATATAGTAAAAAAAATAAATAGATACGATCCATTCCAAAAAGAAATTCGTTTTATAGTTTAAAACATTAGAAATCTTTATTTTAACATTTTTTTAATCGTTAATCTACTTTCTTAAGTTAGTAAGAGAATATTCAAAATTAACTCGTGATACACCCAACGGTGTTGCAAGTATTATTTCATTTAAAAAGAATAAAAATGAGAAAAATTTCTGTTTTATTACTTTTCCATAAATTAATTTTGCACAAATGAATATTATTATAAAATTGTGTATTTTCTGCTGTAACTAAAAAAAAAAAAAATAAATGAGTAAGAGGGAATTTTTCAGAAAATATTAGTACATTCAGTTCGAAAAATATATTTATTTTTGAAAAGCAATACTTGCCGATTCCATTTTGATTTCAGTACTTTCTATTGCGGAAACTTTCTACGAATTGTGTACAACAATTTTAAAAGTGTGATTAAAATATACACCATACTTGACAATTGCATTTTGATTTCAGTACTTTCTAATGTAATAACTTCATTAGTATTATTCTATTGATAAATAAGTATTATGTAATATAGGTTTAGTTAAAATAAAAATATTGGAAAATTGTGATCGGACCGAACCCATACTTGCCAAAATGTACACCTTCTTGAAGGTGTTTTACAACATTAAACGTAAAGTTTTATAGTAATAAATATTTATAAAAATACTTGTCAATTTCATTTTGATTTCAGTACTTTCTATTGCAGAAACTATTTAGGAATTATGTACGTAGTTAATTTCTTAATAAAAAAATTTTGTTTTTATTGTGGTGCAACAAAATTTGCTTAAAAATTAGAAATGTTTAACTATTATATTTACATAGCAATTTTAAAAGTGTGATTAAAATATACACCATACTTGACAATTGCATTTTGATTTTTTAAACTGTGATTAGAAACCATACTTGCGAATGTTGACACCTTCGTGGAAGGTGTTTTATAAATTACTATTTAGAGACACAAATTGAACATTAAACATGTAATAATAACAAATAAATAAATTATTGAAAGTGAAACCCTAATAAATAAATTAGTAGTTTCTGTTTATGTGGACAAAATTTGTAGAATACTATTCCGTACAAATGTTTGTATTCAATTGAATTAATAAATATTTGTATTTGTAAAGATAAATACTGTAACGGTCACGCTGGGGATTAGGGCGTGGCGTCAAAGGCGAAATAAACACTTAAATTTATATAAAATAATCTGAATTTATTATAACAATTAAATTAGGTTTGGGCGCCAGCCGCGTATGATCGCGGCGAATTTATATTATCAAGCTCGGCTGCGTGCGAGCTGCTGCTGCTACTTGCTGCGCGAGGGGAGGGGAGGGGAGAAAAGGGGAAGCACACTTACGGTCAGAGGAATATGATTACCCACTGCAAGGCGTACACCCACCTTATTGACGTGGAGATCGTCTCCTCGGATTTCACTGCACTGTTAATTGCTTTCGCACACACACACTCGATACTCTCGAAATACTCTTTGTAATCGGTCGGCCGATGTTGCCTCGTAGGCGTCCCGATGAGCTCTCTCGAGTTCGGGCTCGTTCGCCGCTTCGCTGCTCGGGCCCGACATGCGCGCGCAGCTTCTCGCGTCGAGTCGCCCGTCGGCCGCCGTCGTCTCGCGCGCCTCGTGTAGTGAGTGCTCGCGGCCATGTTGATCAAGGCGGACGACGTTGCCGGGCTGCTGCTTCCCACGGAGAGGACGATGTTCCCGGTGATGCTGTTACCCAGGTAAGCCTATATGATCGTTCCTCCGTGTTATATACTGTATCGGCTAATGAGTCTGCTCTGTTACAGGTGCAGACGGGACGGCCGATCTTCGAGTCTTCTCTCTCACTCGCTCTCACGGTGGCTTCTCAGCTGGTGCGCGTCGGGTCGGTGATTGCTGCTCTTCGTCGGTGCTGCGTTGCTGCGGGGATTCTGGCTGCTTCTCAGGTGAATATCTATCTCCCGAGGGAGTGCTGCTTATTATTTACTAATTATTAACTGAGAGTTATGGTAATGTTATGATTACCATAACCTCACTTCCAATCTTCTCCTAGCATGTAGCTGTCAGTTAGTATGTGCACTACATGCGTCCTTGTTTCCTTCTAATTAGGATTATTATTAATTATCCAACTGTTTCACAGCTTCCTGGATATCCTGCTGCTGCTCGTGCTGCTCCATCTGGCACCTTGGGCCATCGTAGGCTGCTCCATGGACCTGGTGCGAAGCCTCCCAGAAGTAGTATCGCCTCTCCTGACATGCTGCTTTATTGTGCTACGAGGAAGGAGCCAAGAGAAGTATTGGGAATTCGGGGAGCTTCGGCTAGGTTAGGTAGGCTTAGAGATGTGAGGGTAGGTAGGTTAGTTTATATTGGGGTTCGCTCGCTTATTAACTTTGACAGGTATTACATACCTTGTCACAATACTTGTGATTCAATTTGATTTCAGTACTTTCAATTACAGAAACTTTTTATGCAGTTAACGCAAAAAAATATATAAATGATTAATTAAAAACAAATTTACGGTATGGTAAAAAATACTTGCCGATTATTCCGCTTTGATTTTAGTACTTTCTATTGCATAAACTTTTTATGGAGTTTATGTGAAATATATAAATGTTTAATTAAAAACAAATTTATGATATGGTTATAAGTACTTATCGATTGTGTTGTTTGATTTCAGTAGTATCTATTGCAGAAACTTTTTATGGAGTTTAAGCAAAATATAAGTAGAAATAGGATGGGAGTAATAATTAAAGATTTTTGTTATCAGATAACAATTTTGAAAGTGCAATTTGAAACTATACTCGCGAACGTTGACACCTTCGTGGAAGGTGTTTTATAAAGTGCTTTCCAGACATCAATATCACTTTGATTTCAGTACTATCAATTGCAGAAACTCTATATGGAGTTAAAGCAAAGTATATAAATGTTTAATTAAAAACAAATTTTTTGTATGGAAAAAAATACTTGTCGATACCGATTTGATTTCAGTACTTTCAATTGCAGAAACTTTTTATGGAGGTTAAGGAAAGTATATAAATGTTTAATTAAAAACATTATGGTATGGAAAAATATACTTGTCGATACCAATTTGATTTCAGTACTTTCAATTGCAGAAACTTTCTACGAAGTCAACGCAAAAATATATAAATTATTAATTAAAAACAAATTTATGGTATAGTAAAAATACTATCGATTATTCCACTCTGAATGCAGTACTTTGTATTGTATAAACTTTTTATAGAGCTTCAGTACAAAGTATATAAAAAAATGTTAAATTGAAATAATAGTAAGTAGAAAAAAGTGAGAGTTGAAATTCAAGATTTCTTTTATCAGAGAAAGTTTTTTAAACTGTGATTAGAAACCATACTTGCGAATGTTGACACCTTCGTGGGAGGTGTTTTATAAATTACTATCTAGAGACACAAATTGATCGTTAAACATGTAATAATAACGATTAGTAATACTCTTTAAATAAATAAAATTTCATGTAAATATCTGAGATGTCAAATTCTTTTACTGGGCTATGTATTTTTTTATATCCTTTTCGTCTCCTATAAATATATATATGTCTACTCGAAAAAGTTGAGACAGAGCTATAGGGGAAAACGAAAGAGTGAGTGAGACACGCGTGATCTAGTTATTTTTTCATTATTATCTTAAACGGTCATCTTTTATCTTACACGGTCGTCAATCATCTAATTTGCCGAGAAACGTGCGCGTAGCAGAACCTGTCAGTGACAATTATTGGTTATGTTTTGTCACGCTGCACTGGGGATTAGGGTGCAGGTGATCGGGGAATAATAAAAATAAGGAATATATATAAAATACTTAATTTATTATTCGATGCGATATCTCTAAATTAATTACGGGTGCCAGTCTCGTCCGTTACGCGGGCTCAAGCTCGGCTGCGATCGGCTCAGGGGGGGGGGGATGTAGGAAGGCGAAATGCGGCTCACTGCTAATTGCACGGGTGAAAATTATAATTTAACTAACTCCGAATCGTTAGCTGAATCGGTGATACTCGTCCGCAACGAGTTTAATGTCGACCGACGGCGCGGCTACGATACGCGATCGCGGGTCGAAAGCTGCTCGAAATAAAGAAAAGGGGGGAGAAGGGGGAAACGCGGTAACTCGCACACACACAGTACGGAAGCATGGGAATTGCACAAAACGGAATAAAGGAGGCACAAGAAGTATCCACCAACCTTTGCTGCGATGCTGCTCTCGCTTAACTTTCGTTAATAAATTTGCACACTCGCTACACACACTGTGGTTCGCACACCGGATCGGACGTCGTGACGCTACGGCGATCGGAAGAGCTATCTCTCCTCGGCGTGGTCGACGCATTGCCCGTGTGCGCGCATGCGTCGCGACGGCCCACTTGCGGTGCGTACGCGGCCTTACTCGAGTGCGGCTTGAGTAACATGGCCGCCGCATCGTCTCGAAGTGTACACCTCGTCCATTCCCGCAACAACAATGGTGCCGTTGACGACGACGTAAGCTGCTTGCCAGGTAATTATAAATTCGTTCCTTATTGTTCGCCCGTCGGCTAATAATCTCGGTGGTTGCAGGGCTGCGGGAGGTGTATATCCACGGCACGTCGATACGGGCTCATGCGTCGCCGCGCCGATATCTCTTTCTCTCTCGCTCTTCTTGAGACGCACGGCTTGACATGTGCAACGGCGGCTCGGCTGCTTGGACGGACACACGGCAATATCCAGGTAAATATCCACTTGGAGGACGGCTTGCTGCTTTATTATTAATCTGTGTGTGTGTGTGAGCACTTATAATGCTCACCTAACTTCTTCACAAGTCCTCTCCTATACACACTTATTTAAGTAAGTGTGTGCTCCTATCTGCTCCCTTATAGTGAACATTACTACATTAGCTGGTGCTTACAGGTTTCCTGGATGATTGCTGGCCAACGGACTTCCTGGATTTACTGGCTTATTCTTCTGGCTCAGGCTTCCTTGGCTTGCTGGGTACGCTGCTACTAGGTTCAGGACTTTGGGGCTCGCTGTCAACACCTCAGCATGCTGCTTCATTGGCTCTACGTCAGGGCTTATGTTTAGTTTACTTCAAGAGTACTCTATACTGCTGTGAACTCCTTCTGTGTCCTGCTCGGCTGCTCCCCTGTGTACGCTTGTTAGTGGGCTCGGTGATTTGTTATAGTGTTAAGGAGCTCGGTTATTGGGAGGGTTTTGTACTTTTATTATAGACTCTTAGGGAAATTAGGGAAGTATAGGTTCGGTTAGGCTTGTATATGTGTGTGTGCTCGTACAGGGAAGGTAAGATATAGCTATTTGTCGCTTTAAATGACATGCATTATTTGCATTGTCACAGTTTAATGTTGATAGTTTAAAAGTTTGTCAAATTCTTGGTTTTGCACTACAGTTTTCACAGGTACAGTATAATAATTATTTAAATTTCTTATTTTTACTACATTTCTAAGTATCAAGATTTAAATAAAAATAGTAAAAAAAATTTAGGAAATGTTTATTAATTATTTGAATAAATTATTTTAGTGAAGTTAAAAATAATATAATTATTTGTTAATAAAATAATTTATTTAACAATTTAGATTCTGGAGCCCAGTCATGAAACGTATCAAGCAAAAAGTGGAGTTATACATTTGTGGGATCTAAGGTCAGACCATAATGAGCAATTAATACCTGAAGCAGAAGCTTCTATTCAAGACATAGCAGTTGATGCAGTTGGGACTTATATGGCTGCTGTTAACAACAGGTCATTGTTTTATATGGACAGTTACCGGTGGTATCGGTGAAGAACCTACAAAATTAAATCCTAGGCATAAGTTAAATGCACATAGAGCATATGCACTTAGATGTAAGTTTAGTCCTGATAGTACACTTCTTGTTACTACTTCAGCAGATAAGACTGCCAAAGTTTGGAAAAAAACAGACTTTTCCGAGGTGCAAGTTCTACAGCATGAAGCTAAACGATGGGTTTGGGATGTAGCTTTCAGTGCTGATTCGCAATACATTTTTACTGCTTCGTCGGATGGTGTTGCAAGATTATGGAATATAGCAACAGGAACTGTGAAGAGAGAATATTAAGGACACCAAAAAGTAGTTTCTGTTCTTGCCTTCAGAGATGAAGTGCTTCCGACAAGTTAAAAACAAAATAGACTGTGCATTATTAGTTCATTGAAAAATGTTGATGAACAATTTTAGTATAATATATTTGTTAAGAAAGTGTAAAGACATTAAAAAATATAATTTATTATTTCTAATAAGAAACATTTTGTAAATAAATATCCTTATTTCCTTTCTTAGAAGTTAATAAATAATTGTTTATTCAATTATTTTGGATGAAAAATATTAGAATGTTATTGTATATTGTACAAAAATAATGTGCGTGTTTAATTATTGGATGCACATTCCATCATATACTTAATATATTGGTGTTTTGCAACCATAATTAAATAATATTAACAATTTTAAATTTATACAATTTTTTTAATTACGAGAAAGTCTTAGGTTTCTGGTACTACTACTACTGCTATTATGATTATTGGTATTTACAGATTCTCTTCTACTTATTTCACTGATGTCCAAATTATCATTTGTAGTTGGTTGAAATAATTTATTAGTTTGCACATGAAGTGGTGTACTTGTTATGATAGGTTGCTTGATTCTTTTGTTAATTATACTATGTGGTCTTTTAATGGTATTTATTTTTGTTATTGATTTCCTTTTCATGTCAATAGTCTTATTTAAATTAACTAGCCTGCTAGCTAATTGCTGTCTTTGCAGTTTACCTTTTGAATTAACTTTATTAATTTTATCTGTTTTATCCATTTCACTATTTGATTCTTCTTTGGATGTGTTGACTTGCTTTAATTGTTCTACCCTTTTTTTATTCACAATATGAATAGCAGCGCTTATTGCACTATTATCACCAGTAACATTTTTTTCATTTGCATTCTTCTCTAATGTAAAGTTTAGTTTTGTTTGTCTCATTGTATCTTGAAGTTTTGTTTTTCTTTTTCTTGTTAGTTTTCTGTGTTTGTTTAACATTCATATTTGTTTGAGAATTTCCTTGACTATACTGTTCAGTCGAGCCATCATTTTTACCTTGTGACTTTTTGTTAGTTTGTAATTTATTAACAGTTGTTTTTTTAATTTTAGTATATGAAAGCTTCTTCACCGCTTGTTTTGTTTGTTTCTTTTTTGGTGTGCTCATCTGGCTAATATCATCATCTGAGCTTTCAAAATCTGATAAATCCTAAAAGAGAAGTAAATGAATAATGTTTTTTTCAGTTTTAAAGTCTTTAGTTTAAAAATACTTACACTTAAATTTAATATTGTATCATATTTTTCCAGCTTCCATTCCATAGGTGCATTATCTTATTCAATTATTTGAATAAATGCTTCTTTTAATGTTAAAGTTTTAAAACATTCGAAAAAGATTCTAAATGCTGCTTCATATTAGTATTGTCAATATCATCAAAGCTATTTAAGTCAAATTTTACTTCGATAGGATTTTCTTTTGTTAAGTCATAAAATACATAAACAATTATGTTAAAGTAAATATTAGTTTCAAAATCTTTGCATTTCAGAAATGTTATAAAACAATAATATAAGAATAATGCACATCCACAGAACAATTACAAACATCTTCCAAATAAGATTTCAAATCATCATATTGTTTTTTTCATTTGTGATACGTGTCTAAGTGTAACTTAAGATTTCTTACAAATATTGGAGTATTTACAATATTATCCAAAAAGGTGTTTCTTTAACTACTTGATGCAAATCTATGGCCAATGGAATATCCAAAACTCCAAATGTTCCCTTATTATTTTCATTAAAAATTTGAACAGTATATGTTTTTATATGTTCGTCATCATCATATATTGCAAACTGAAAAATACATTCATCCTTATTAAACTTAATGCAATGAATTTCATTATTACGTTTCTTAACATCTGAGTTTTGTTCGCTAGTTTTTATTTGTTCCATTTGTTCATTGTAATTAAGTTCGATTTCATTAAATATTCTATCTCTCTTCGGACTGCTTCCTTTTTATCGTTTATTTACTCATCTTATTAGTGAGATGCTATTTTTCTTTACACAGAAATACTTGTTTTATCTGTAACACTTTTTGCACGCTGTAATGTACACGCAGGTTGACGTTTGACTTGATTATCTCTCACTTCACTCTATCTCTCTTTCTCTCCCGTGTAAGTAAATCTAATCCCCTGCACCTATGTGTTACGTGACATTTTTGATGAAGATACGGGAATGTCATAATATTATATATATATATATATATCCAAAGTCCCCCGATTAATTTTAGATTTGTAAATTTAAAATAATAGTTAATTTTAAGGGTTAAATTAGCTGTCTATATAAAATATATATATATAGTGTTGGAGAACACGAAGAAACAGAAAAATTTTCCTCTTATTCCGAAAGTAAAGAATTTCGACCGGTAGGCGGCGCTGCTTCAACATCTCTATATAGTCTCTAGTCTCTCATCGCCTATTATTTATTATGAGTATATCTATATATATAATGTTGGAGAACACGAAGAAAAAGAAAAATTTTTCTCTCATTCCGAAAGTAAAGAATTCGACATCCGAAATCTTGATATCGTTTTATTGTAAAAATGCGGTAATGAATGAATCCAAAATTTTGTCGAAACTATAAAATATGACTAAGAATTATTGGGGGTTAATGTTGAAACGTATAAAAAAAGATGTACATTAAAAAATTAAGAAAGTAAAAATTAAAGGTTTGTTTTAGCTGTATATAGGGCTAGTGCCGCGTACCCATACTTGCCTCGGGTGCGCGACACGCGCCCCTTGATATTCAAAGTTTTAAAATAAAATAAATGAAATATTTGAATTGATTCTTCTTGAAATTAATAAACTTTTTCAAATTTAATGTGTATAAGAAAAAATTGTTAGATTTTGAGTTATTAAGTGATAAACGTGGCCAAAAAGTCAATTTTTTCAAAAAATTCGACTTTCTGATTGGCTACAACTCTGGTACTAACTGAAATTTAGGTCTAAAAATTTAGCTACACTCTATTCAAGTAGTTTTTTACTGATTCCATACATTAAAACAAAATTCAATTTTTTAACGGGATCACTTCACATGGAATTTCCCATATACTTATAGGAGACGAAAAGGATTTTTATTATTTTTGGCTGGATTAGAGTAGCAAATCCGATCTCTTTGAATTTCGATACTGTTATTGCGGGCGATTCTCGGTTATCTGCAGACCTAGCATTATTATTATATGTTATCTACTGTTTTTTCAACATGACAGTTTGTTTCAAATATATTTAGTGATGCTCCAGTTAGATACGACTTCTTTCAAATTCTAAGTATTTTAAAAAAATTTTGTAAATAAGCAAGTTTCTTTTCACATGAATTATTAATTTGCATGTAGAAAAGTTGTTGCATCGTAATTTTTACAATCATTCAATCAATACTGTACATAAATTTAATAATGAACCACTTTGATTTTTATTTTCTAGACCCGGTGGAGAACTTAATGCAGGTGAAGGCGTGGTAGAGGACCTGAAACAGCTCCTTATAGAGGTAATGGTTGGAGCAGAAATCGCAATGTAAATGCAATAAAGTTTCTTAAGTGTGTTCCTTTTGACGAATAAAAAAAAAATTGGAAAAAAGTTATTATTCCCTTCTTTTTTCTACTTACACAATAGCTTAATTTTTTTTTATTAAGAATTAACTAAGTAAATATCCGATAAAAGAAATTTCTGCAATAGAAAGTATTGAAATCAAAACACCTTCCAAGAAGGTGTCAATATTCGCAAGTATTTTATCACACTTTTTAAATTGCTATCTATTAAATAAATATCTTTAATTCTTATTCCCATATTTTTTCTAGCTATACAATAGCTTAAAAATTTTTATTTAAAATTAATTACGTAACATATAACTTATATGCACTTATAAAGTTTCTTAAGTGTGTTCCTCTTTTAAATAAGAACCATTCTTAAATAAGAACCCAAATCAACGTGTGGTGCAAGTATTATTTTATTTAAAAGCAATAAAATGAGATAAATAAATTTCTGTTTTATTAGTTTTGAAGAAGTTAATTTTATGTAAATAAATATATTATAAAATTGTTTACTTATTTCTCCAACTATGAAAATGGATGAAGATTTTAACATAATAAATATATTTCTTGGCAATAATGAGGATTTGACAAATAATCATCACGGTTCAAATGTGAACTCCTTGAAACAAGTTAGAGAAGTTTCAACAAATTTAAACGACGAAAAATTTTTAAATCTCTTCCCAGACATTGATGCGTAGATACAATACTTGGCGATTCCATTTTGATTTCAGTACTTTCAATTGTAGAAACTTTTTGCGGCGTTTATGTAACACATAAAAATAAAAATGTTTAATTGACATACAAATTTATGGTATGGTAAAAAATACTTGTCGATTATACCGCTTTGATTTCAATACTTTCTATTGCAAAAACTACTTATGGAAAAATATATAAAATGTCCAATTAAAATAACAAAAGGGAGAAAATGATGAGTCTTTAATTTCTAGTTGTTTTTTATTACTGATCCTTTTGTTCCAAATTTTTTATTCGTCAAAAGGAACACACTTAAGAAACTTTATAAGTGCATATAAGTTATAAGTTACGTAATTACTTTTAAATAAAAAATTTCAAGCTATTGTATAAGTAGAAAAAATATCGGAATATGAATTAAAGATATTTATTTAATAGATTGCAATTTAAAAAGTGTGATTGGAATAAAATACTTGCGAATATTGACACCTTCTTGGAAGGTGTTTTGATTTCAATACTTTCTATTGCAGAAATTTCTTTTATCGGATATTTACTTACTTAGTTAATTCTTAATAAAAAAAAATTAAGCTATTGTGTAAGTAGAAAAAAGAAGGGAATAAGAATTAAAGATAACTTTTGTTCCAAATTTTTTTATTCGTCAAAAGGAACACACTTAAGAAACTTTATAAGTGCATATAAGTTATAAGTTACGTAATTAATTTTAAATAAAAAATTTTAAGCTATTTACATTATTCTATATAAACGCACATAGCAGATTATGTTTGTGTACATATAAAGTACATAGCGAGCGCACGCAGTTTGCTGATCCGATATCGTCAGTTGTGCGCATTGCTCGATGACTGCTCCGTTCGTCTTCGCCTTCTTCTTAGTAACCGCATAGCAACCACTGTTGGTCAGCCATTACAAATAAATTATATACAACAATTTACGTTTAGCAAATGAAATATGTTATTGATGATTTAGCTCAAATAAAGATCAAAGCGCACTTCCTTTCAGTATTCCTAAACTACTCCCAAAGGAATTTGTCAGTCGGCTCAGGCGTTGTAAACTTGTCCCGAAAATAATGCCGATAAAAGAGGTGCAATGGTTCGAAATGCAGACCCATAACACTAGTTGTTTCTTACTTATTGTTCATAATATTTTATTGTACATACATTACTATTATCTATTTTTTTTTAAACATGAATAAATGACGGCGCAAGCGACCATTAACGAGCTGTTTGAACGAAATGTACCTTATATCGGTGACCTTATCTCGAATTGTATTTTACATTTTAATTCTAAAGGGGATCTCGTTTTTTTCAAGGAAATAATTAAATTATTTTGTAATATTAATTATAGTCGTTATAGTACCCCAGTAAAAATAACAATTGTTATACCCTTTGTTAGATTCTTCGGAGGCTTAACCTCATATTATTAAAAGTTACCATACATTCAATTACTCCTACATTGGATTATATTAACTTAATAACTAATGTACTTTACTTATTTATTTCTAGGATGTAGAACTGTTAGCAAATGATGGACCAACTACTGACAGTGATATATCGGATACTGAAAGCGATTTCTTTGAAGAATTAAATATTTTTCAAGATATGCAATATAATGAATACGTAAACAGTAGTGAAGATAGTAAGGACAGTGAAGACTATACTTTCCGAAAACTAAAACATATTGTAGAAAATGATGAATTTATTAATTTACAAATCAGTGTAAGTAAGGCAAATATTTTACTCGCGGGATTAAAATTTGTTAAAGAACACAGTTTAAGTCAAACAGCTATGTCGGATTTATTTAAATTAATAAGTGTAATTTTACAACAAAAAGTATTTCCTGATTCAAGACACTTGGTTGACGAATTATTTAACATCAAAGAGGTAAATTTGACTGAAATGATCGTCAGCTACTGTGTAATATATGTGATGAAAATGTGATGTTAAAAGATCCGACTTATCGCGACTACTTTATTATTATCAAAATCGAAAATGTAATTACTAACTTAATTGAACAAAATATTGATTATTATAATAACATTGTTAATAGTGGATTGGAAAATCGTGAAACTTTAGAAGATTTTACAGATGGCTTACTTTATAAGGAATTTTTAAGGTCGCTTCCTGAAAATGGCATGATTAACTGCGTGACAACAACATTTAATACTGATGGAGCACCAGTGTTTGAAAGCTCCAAATTTTCTATTTGGCCTATTCAACTAATTTTGAATGAATTGCCTGTCAGCATTAGAAATTCGAAACCCATTACTTGTGGTCTGTGGTTTCGAAAAGACAAGCCGGATATGAATATTTTTTTAAACTTTTTTGGTACAATGATGAATAGACTAAGCAATGAAGGAATTGCATTGACAATAAATAATAAAGAACGGCATATAAAAGATTATTCATTGTGCTCTTGCGTAGATTAAGTTGCACGAGCTCCCATGCAAAGGTTAATTCAATTTAATGGTTACTTTGGATGCAACTGATGTATGCACCCTGGTGTATATGTGCCGACCTTGAGAGGCGGTAGCATCAAATATGTTTTACTTGAAGAACTTCCACCGCTGCGAACAAAAGGTGGAAACATTTAATCACATAAGTCAAAGTTTGACATCAGCAAATCCAGTTTATGGTGTTAAAAATCCAAGTTGTCTTATAAATCTGGAAAAATTAAAAATAATATCAGGTTTTGTTCCCGACAGTATGCATTGAATTTCATTAGGTATCACAGAACAATTCACATCTTATTGGGTTGATTCAAATAACATAGAATATTCTTTAGATAATGAAAATATTAATACCATTGCATGGACGACAAAAAATCACTCAATAATTAATACCATTGATTACTTAATCTTGAATTTAAAAG
Source organism: Theocolax elegans (assembly GCA_026168455.1). NCBI lineage: Eukaryota > Metazoa > Arthropoda > Insecta > Hymenoptera > Cerocephalidae > Theocolax > Theocolax elegans. The sequence continues at coordinate 2,760,132 of CM047431.1, forward strand.
TACCGCATCAAGTAACTAGGCTATCTAGAGGTATAAAGGATAGAAAGTGGTGGAAAGCTAGAGAATGGGAGAACTGGATCTTTTATTATAGTATTCCAGCACTTTTATGATTTCCACATATTTTGCTTTTATCCAACATTGAGCGCTTCTAGTGGAAGTATTTTATCTACTCTCTCTAAGTAGTATAATCAATATACAAATAAACCGTGCACATAATTTATTAGTACAATTTGTAGCATTAGCGGAGCAGTATTATTCGCAATCTGCAATAACATTTAACGATCACCAATTGCTCCACTTAACGCAAAGTGTTGTTAACTGAGGACCCCTATGGGCCCACAGTGGTTATTGTTTCGAAAATGGCAATGGACAATTATTAAAACAGATCCATATTGCTAAAGGAATATTTCTTCAATTGTGCAGAACTTTAAGTATGGACCAAACAGAAATTATTTTACGAAAAAACCTCAACACTAAACCATATTCAAGTATTCATAGTTTTATTGTCTACATGGATAATAAACATTCGGTATTTTCTGTGCAATTAAATTCTGCAAGATATTTTGGACCAAACCGTCGAACAAAGGAAAGGTGGATTCGTCAATTGCAGTTGTCTCACAAAAGTAGAACATACAATAAAATAGTTAAAAATAATTGTCTATATATTTCCTCAAAGCGGAAACGATTACGATCTGACAATTCTTTTGCAAATACACTTGACAACAGGTACGTACGAATTAGCGGCTTCATAATTGATGAAGAAACGCATTAAGAATATGCTCTTTGTAAATGTATTGAATTTATATCATTATTAAAAACTACTTAAAATAGCAACACAATGATTTTTATAACCTTTATGTATTATTTTGCATGTTTAACACTAAATATTGATATCTTGTACAGAAATAAACTATTTAATTACAATTTAACAAAAACAAGTGATGTTTAAGAGAGAAAAACAAAAATATTGATAAAATGAAAATTCAAAATTGCTTTCTGTTTTTAGTCGCCATTTTATTATAAAATCAATCATAGACACAAAATCTCGACGGATTTGAAAAGCTTTGATATTTTGTACACTTTCATGCATATTTTCGACATTAAAATTAAAATTCCTTCCTCTTGTAATTTATATTGAAAAAGAAAAGTATTTCAAAAAACGTATTTTTTATTTTAATTTACTTACTAGCAACAGATACCTCGCTCGCTAACGCTCACTCGGTTGTATTTTGATCGTGCTTATTTTAGATGAGTATATGTAAAATAGTTACACAGCCTTTTTTCTTTAAAGTTAAATGTGACATTTTTATGTTCATTTTTTAAATGAAAAACATTACATTTTTTAAATAACTAGTAAACCAATTGGGTTTATCAAGGCAGAAATTGCATTTTTATAGATACACCAAATTCGCTGTGTAAAGTTGAAGTTTATATGCATATAAATTTAAATTTTCTTGGATTAAAGCCCTTCGACAACTTTTATCCTGCAAGGAGTTTTTTGTATTTGCACCTGTTTTAAGCCTATTTTTGATAATATTTTAATATTTTACTTAATGAATGTGTTAAAAATCATCAAAAAAGAATATTTTTTATAATATATTTTATAAACATGACATTTCACATAATATTTTATAAAAATTACAAAAATATTTTTATAACCGTACTCTACCCTTAACAGCAACAATGATAATTTGCGCATTGCGAAGAGGATTATGGTATAATTAATGTGGTGACTGAGATGTCGTTTTTGTAAAAAAAATTGAGAAATAAACAAAATATGATAGTTAACTACCAAAGTTTTCAAATTAATCAAAATTTCTTTAAAATTACATGTAACTACTATTGTACAGACAATTGAAAAGAGTGTGAGAACTCGATATATTTTGTGTCGACTTTCCAATATTTTGGTTTTTTAAAAGAGGTTATAGATTAAAAAAAACATCAAAGACAGAACTGAAAATAAAGTTCAACTGAAAACTTGATCATCTAATGACTATCAATTATTTCGTGACATTCAAAGAATCCGTCAAATGTCAATCATTCGTGAGATTTCCACTCCATTTTCATCATTATTGCAGGGGTCCTTTATAGTATATGAGCGGGCAATCGTTTCAAAAAGGCATCTCGAATCTTGATCTCGCGTAGACGAGTTGAAAAGATGTGAGAACTCCATATGTTTTGTGTCGACTTTCCAATGTTTTCGTTTTATTTGATAATTTTAAATAACTATTTATACATTATTGGATGAGAGTTAGGCTCTTGGATAGTGTATTTGATGAAAACCTGATGTTGTTTCTGCAGACCAAGACATGTTGTACTGAAGTCATTTAGATTTTTCGAGTATAGTTGTAACACACGCTCCGTAAAATATATTTATGCTTCCAGCGTTAGCCAACATATGAATATTGTATTCGACTCTTACGGCGAGGATGTGCTGGTAAGGTATACATTTCAAGAATCATATATTTTTTCAATGCATGATCCATTTAATAGTAACATAATAAGGGCTCTGTAACAGTGTAAGTTAAGGAAAGAAAAGTATACTGTTAAATTTTGACGCTAATAATGATAGAATTAAATACAGAAAGAAAATAAATATGACAAAGAGTAAAAAATAAGTATATATATATATATATATATATATATTGTGTCTGTGAAAAATAATCATTATAGGTTATTATAAAGAAGGTGTGTGTGCGTGTGTTCAGAAAGAAAGTGAAATATGTCCATATATTTAATATATTTAAAATGCACACACATAAAATAATTTCCATTTGGGGGGGTATCGTAATTTTAAATAAATTGATGTAATATAATGTGTTTACAGAATACATAAAATATAAGCATGTTATATAATACTCTCATAAATTATATTTTTCTTTAATGGCGGTGGTAACATTTTTTATAAAGTGGTATATAATACTGTCGTTGTGTTATATATGGTTTTAATTTGTATGTGAATGTAGTATTATTTCAAAGTGATGGTTTTTATAATGCATATTTAAAAATTTTGGTATTTAATAGAATCTGTATAGTAATTGTTATTATAAAATTGAGTGTTATGAAAATCATTTTTTACGCACGTTGGGTGAGTGATTGTATCTAAATGGCGGCTCTGTCGAAATATTTTATACATGATATATGCAAATATAATTCTAATTGTAAAATTTTAACAAATTTAAGTTTTTAAATAATAATTTTAAATACCTGTTTAATCGTTATTATAAGAATTAAACTTTCGGTCGTTGTATTTTGGGAAACTCTGATTCTTTTTTGAAGTCTGTAAGTTTTGTCGAACGGCAGGCTATTATCAATTATTTTGCATATTTATTTTAATGATTCAGTAGTAGTAATATTTCAATGGATTTTTCTTAGATTTCATTTTTTTTATTTATTATAACTAATGTAATGATTTGTCATTTACCATATGATATGTTGCAGCCGACTTTCAATTGTATTTTAATGATTTTCAGCGCAAACAATTATTAATTATTTTGCATATTCACTTTAATCATTCAATAGTTGTAATATTTTAATGTTTTTTTTTCATACTTCCATTTTTATTTATTTATAAAATTTATATAAAATGTGTATAAATTTTCGTCTACACATTTACAATACTTTTTTAAACACTATATTGTTAGTGTAAATTTTGATTTTATTTTTTAATGTATCATTTTCTATTTTTGCATTATTTAACAGTAATATTATTAAATTTTTTCTACTTTTAGCTCTTGAAAGAGCTACGTATAATTGACCATGGCTAAAAATTGGAGATGGTAAATAGATACCAACTTGATTGTATGACTGTCCTTGTGATTTGTTAGTAGTCATTGCAAAACCTAATCGAATGGGAAATTGTTTTCTGCGCATGTTGAATGGTATATCTTCTTTAGATGGTGACAAAGTGATTCTTGGTATTAAAACTAATTTTCCAATTTTTTTTCCGCTTATAATTTCTGCTTTAATTAAATGTTTCATAAGTTTTATTACTAATAATCTTGTTCCATTACAAAGACCTTCATTCTCATTTAAATTTCTTAGAAGAATTACTATTGCACCTACTTTTAATTGTAATTTATGTAGAGGAAGTTCATTAGGTGTAAGGGAATTAAGAAATTCTGTAGGTAACATGACATCTAAGTTTTCTCCATTATCATCTTCTGCTGTATCTACACTTAAGTATTCAATAATTTGCCCTTTCATTATAGCCAAAATTTTATTATTTATTTCAATTACGTCGTTGTTGGTGAAGGCTAATATAACTTTATCATTTATTTTTATTTCGTTTTCAAAAATTTCTGCAATGATATCATTTTCTTTTGTTATTAAATGAAGAGGGATTTCAAGCAGTTCATTTTCTTCTTCATACATATTTAAACGTTTACCTTCACCTACATTTAATAACCATTGTCTACAATAATTGTCATTATCTGTTACTCGAAGATTTTCATTTAGTGTCATACGTATAAAATTCGGCCATAAGTAACTGTTTTTAACTGAATTTTCAATAACTTCAGTACGACTACCATGTCGTATAACTGGTAATGTTTGCCTAAAATCGCCTGAAACAACCAACATTTTACCACCAAATATTTTTTTATTATTACATATATCTTGAAATAGGCGATTGACTGCTTCAAAAGCATATTTCGATGTCATAGATATTTCATCCCATATTATAATTTGAACTTCTTTTAAATTTTTACCATCTATTGAATTAGATTTAATATTACATATAGTACATTCTGTGATATTAAGTGGTAGTTTAAATGTTGTGTGTACTGTTTTCCCGTTATGTAATAAATTTGCTGCAATCCCTGTCCAAGCAACACATAAAAATGAAATATTTGAGAATTTAAGATAGTCTATTAGAACATTAAGTAAACAGCTTTTCCCACTTCCTCCTGGTCCATCAATAAAAAAGCTTTTTTTTGTCTTCAATTTTTAAATGTTGCACGATAGTATCGAAAATGTCTTTGTTATGATTTTTTAAAGAATTTACTTTGACGTTTATTTCAGTAAATGTGCAACTTTTGTTATGTGTTGTTGATTTATCAGCATAATCTTCTATAAATGTAGATATAACGGGTAAATTAAAATTATTTAAAGAATATCCATTCAATTGTAGGTTCTTATCAATATTTAATGCTAGGTTTTCATCAGCATTTTGTTCATATTTTGGGTGGTAAAAAAAGTGTTTCTATTTTTCGTACAAATCTCTTGCATTAATAGGATTGTGAAAAATACAAATATATGCAAATAATTCACAAAGAGCAGTAGGAAAGTGTAATTGTGTTGCTTCTTCCAAACATCTGTCCCATTCTTTATCTTCATTAACCAAATGTCTAGCTATAGAAGCTTCATAAAATGTAGAATAAATTATATCATCAACAGTACGTAAATCCTGAAATGATGATACTCCTTTGACATGTAAAAGTAATAATCTTATAAAATATCTTTTCGATCCTTTGGATTCACTAAATACTTTCTGCTTAATACAGGTTTTTTTGTTTTTTTTTTCTTTTATTCCATGTTTTTAAATTATTATCAAATACATAATTTGATGGTATTTCGGAATATAAATAATTTCGTGCATCAGAATCGATTTGATTTAATTTTAAGTATGCTGTTAATGTCGTGTCTACATTTTTTTTTAAATTTCTGTTTCTTTTCCTTCTTTAAAATACACTTCTTGTTCAGCTTCATTGTGAATAGCTAATCTTATTATGGTATGTGAAAGTTTGTGTAGAGGGTATTCTAATAGTATTATATTCATTGCTTTCAATATCTTCATCATGAGTTAAATTAGAACTGTCTTTTGATCTGATACCTGTGTCACGTATTTCTATGTTCGCACAGTCATGTCCTTTATAACACTATTTAAATGTATTTTATACATTGGACTGTTGAGCATACTTCGACATTAATGTGATAATTAAATTTTAACAATAAATAAGGATTATACGAAACAACAAACCGATTATCAGCTATTCTATTGTGGTGTTTACCTTTATAATTGATTTTTTTGATATCATTTCTTCTTATATATAATGGATATCCTGATGAATTAAAAGTTGTTTTGTTATTAAATTTTTTTGGAAAATTTTTCGTACATTTTTTTGTGTCTTTACTCATGCAAGGTGAACTCATGTTTTGCTCTCCACAGGTTCCATGAATCATAAACTGTTTTACAATATTATACGACCGTGGATAGATATCTTCGTTTGGAATTTCTGCGTTTATGAGTTCATCTACTTTTTCGGGAGTATTAATTTTATAATTTTTATCTAAAAATTATAGCATATGCATGTGAGGAAGTCCACGTTTTTGAAATTCGATAACATAAGTGTAGGCGATACAATTTCCTAAAACACCTTGCTTAATTACCAATTCTTTAAATTCTTTTATTTTTTGATGAAATACCTTAAATACTAAATCTGGTCTATCAATTACAGTTTCATATTTTTTTAAATGTTCAGTTATTTCTTTTCAGTTTGGATTACATGTCATTGTTACAAATAAGTCAGGTTTTCCGTAACGATTTACTATACTCATTGAGTCAATGTAATTTTGTATTAGGAATCTTGAACTTCCAACAAAATTTGATGGCAAAATAAACATTTTTCCAATTTTTATATTTTCAGATTCTTTTTTCTTGTGTAAATAATCCATTACGCCTTTATAATAATCGCTTCTTAAAATATCTTGGTTTTTCTTTACAAAATATAATCTTGATTGTTCAACTTTTACAAATGCATCAATTGTAAACTGTTGAGAAACTTTTCCCATATTAAGGTATGGATTAAATCCATTTTTCATAGAAAGTCTGTAATTATAAAATTGCAAACATGAAATATTGTTTTTCTTATATTTGCATTTCATATTAGGCATCCATCCATATCCTCCATTTGGATAAATAAGTGGGTATGTCATTGGATCAGTGTGTTTACTTATTAAAGGAATACTAATTGGATTGTCATATTTTGAATATATAACTATATCCCGCTCTGAAGTAGGCAGTCCATTTTTTCCTACAAATACCATTGCAACTTCATTACAAGTAGCTTCATTATATATATATTTTTATCTAATTTTTCTTCTAATATTCTAATTTTTCTTTTTCTACCGCATACATCATTTTATAAGCTTTAGCATAAGGATTAACATTTCTAATTAAGCTATCTAATTTACTTGACAATTCTAATTTTGTTTAATAAAAAGTGTCCTTTATTGATCGTCACGAACCAATGGTGTTTACAGATGTTTATTTAAGTTACAAAAATATGCCGACGTTTCGGACGTTTTGAACGAACGATAGATTCATTTAAACAATATACTTTGGCATTGGATCACTTATATGCTGTTTATAATACATGAATATATTTTGTAAATTATTAATTTTTTTAGCCTTGAAAAGGGACGGCGTAAAAACGTCCGAAACGTCGGCATATTTTTGTAACTTAAATAAACATCTGTAAACACC